>NDXB01016379.1:172545-229664 GCA_002631895.1 Agapornis roseicollis
TTTTTTTTTTTTTTTTACTCTTAAAAACAATTACAATAAAGGCACAGCAAGTGAACAACTTAATAGCATATAGATGTGAGTGAGACAAAAAAAGATACAGGTATTGTCTGTGGCTCTGTTAGGGAAGGGATGTTGCTGATCTCTGGGAGAGGTGCATATTCCAATGCTCACTATGACTCACCTGTTTTTCCCTCTGTTCCTTACAGCCAGATGGCATGAAACAGTAAAGGCCAAATAATTCATCATTCTACAGACTTTTGATGGACTGGCCCCCCAGAAAAATCCAGGATGGTTGAAAATCTTTTCATGTGCTGCAGGTAAGACAGTTCCTTCATTTGTAACATTGCAGAGTTGGGTTTCTAAATGCTGCAGTGAAATGTAAACTGTTAATAAAATCCTCATCTTGACAGGTAAAAGTCACTCTTTTCTGGAATTGTTTTATAAACTTTTGACTTTATGCTTCACAACATAGCAGTGTTTCTTTAAAAAGAACACCATCACAAGCACCCTACAGCTAAACCATGAAGAACAGTTAATTGCCCTTCAACTAAAATAACTCCATGAGCAATCAATCAATGAAGAACTGAGAGTAGCACTATCTGTAAGCCATCCACAGCTAGCTGACTGTTTGGAGGCCAGCACTGCTGCCTTCATTGGATTATTAGGTCACAAATAGACCAAATAATCAGCCCAGCCATTCACATGCAACACAGCGACTATATGACATGTGTTGTACTCATTCTTCCAGATTGTTGTCATATGGCTGTTGATTGTGCATGACAAACACATGAAAAAGCCATTTCTCAGACTTGATGATCCAGTCTGCCCAGGCTTGGTTTTGTGGCCAGTTGAATGACATGAAAAGTTGCAGCTGGGGGTGACAGGATGGGAAGAATGATAGAAATTCTAATGAGTATTCTTACAAATCCCCAGGAGACAGCTCATGCTGGGACACCCAGCACAGATGCTTGTGAAATCAGTTGTTATTTCATGTAAGCCCAATAGTTGTGATCTTATTTGTATTATTTTAATTCTTTTGGTTCAAGCTCATAACCAGTTTGGAGGCTACTGAGTTGCCTATGCTACATGATGATGCTAGACATGGCCTTGATGAAGTCCTGTTTATTTATGAAGCATGAAAAAGTCTTCTTTCCTAGAATGTTGGGTTAAGTAAAGCTCAGACTTTGCACAGTGCTTTGACCAAGGCCAGTGTTTTGACAAAAATAACCAGCAGAAGTGCACTCTCAGTTTCCTCTTGCATCAGCAGACACAAAAAGCCATTTTCCTTTCTCCCTCTGTCCCTGACATGTGCACGTGTTTGGGTTTTATCTCATATGAACACAAAGATCCACATTTCAAATGCCCTTTTTGCACTTTCTGTGTCAGCCTCAAGGGAAGCCGTGCGAACAATGTGCAATGTACAGAAGCTTTGCCATGTGCCTGTCATTGTTTCAGCTCTCTGATTCTAGAGAGGTGTTTGTTAGTCTTTTTGTGCTTATTTTAAGGAACAGTTATGGTTACCCACCAATTTCTGTGAAATTCCATGAAAGAGATCTTCATTCCAGCTTAGCAGGACATTCACACCAGTAATTTGAATACTGGTTTTACCTAAACATCTCCAGTAACACATTTTGAGGGTACATCATTCTTTTTAGGATCTTTGTACTTCCTTGTTCTGAAAACCAGCCTTCCTCCCTGCTATATTGAGCACATATGCTTGCTGCCTGGACTGGTTTTGTACATTTTATCATTGTATTTATTTCCTTGTGTGAAAATGGGCATTTTGAACAGTAGGATACCACGTGTGGCACATGGTGAGATCTGAAAGCATTAATTTTCAAAACAATTACATCCTAAATGCATCTGTCAAGCGAGTGGAAAACCTCTACATCAAGTAGGGCTGACAAAAGAGATGAAGATGTAATTGCATCTGGTTTAGTCTATTTTCTTCATGAGGTTTAAAGCCTTTCCTAGTGGTCATTGGGTGGTTCCCCGCATCCCACTGACTTGCTCCAATGGACTGAATAAATCATTTTATCTTTGTGCACAGATAATGGCAGTTTTTACCTCCACCGGGTGTCAAGAGGCCAATGTGCACAGTGTATGTCAACTACAAGAAGTTGTTTATTATGGTCATTGCAGGCAAAATGCCAGGAGCTGCTAATGGGACAAAATGGAGAAACACAGAGTGTCACCACTCTAAAGACTCTAAATCTTTTAGCTGTGCTGTCCTGTACAAATCTAATGGGCTAAGTTCTGCAGAAAAATGACATTACAGTTGATACATGGCGCTGTGAAAACATTCATTCCTCATGTACCTGGGCCAGTCTTCAACACACTGGTTTTATTTTTTAGTATTAAATGTTGATGCTATTTCAGTAGGGAAAGATGGGAATAATGGAGCAGCTTCCCTCCTCAGTGTCATCCAAGCATAGACTTTCTATTCTTTGATGTACTTCAGAGCATTGTTGCAAGTTGTATGTCTGCACAAGATTAAAACTCTTCTTGAGACAGGATCTGAGCAAGTATTTCTGCTGTTCTGCAGGGAGGTAAACACTGACTTCACTGAAATGAAGTTATTTGCTCAGGATCACATGAGAAAGAAAAACTAATTGCTTTAATTTCAAGTAATATTTTGACTCCCACACTTCTCCTTAGCATTGTTACCACTAGTAAGTTTTTATTCTGGTATACTGTGAAGTATGGGTAGGTCATAGTTACTGGCTGTGTGTACAATCTATCATGCAAAGTCATTTCCACTGAGAAAAATAAACATTGAGATAATGGGGGGGGGGATGGATGGGATGACACCAGGATAAAATGAGCCCCAAAAGGTGGTCAGCTACAAAAATGGGGTTTAACTCTTTGTCTGTGAGAGGTTCAACACTGGTCTGATCTATAAAACCCCCAAACAATAAACAAGCAATGAAAAAGCAGCTAAACAAGTAAGAAATGTCCCAGCTGCTTGTTGGCAGGAGTGTTATTCACAGAGAACCATCACAGCCCAGCCCTCCTGTGTGACTCAGTGCAAAGGCTGTCTGCAGCCGGTGGGACTGGCTCCCTCTGCTCAATCAGTAGCTTCCTGAACAATGAGGGAAAAAAATAATGAGAACTATGATGAATAATATCCTTATAAAAATATGAATTTAATTGCTCTAATTGCTTAAACAGTGAGTTGTCAAGTGCAGACTGTAACACAGGAGAACTGGAGGAGTCAAATAAACAGGTTAATAGTTCCCCTTTGCTTGCATCCTTACATCCCACACTGGGAGCTTCAGATGCTGTCTCCAAACCAGAACAGGAGCTCCTCACAGGATTATGTCATTTATGTGACTTGCTGCATAAGGACAATAATGGTGGGAGAAAGTGCAATGGGGTTTACATGACTCCCCTGTGCAATTTTAGATCTCTTAGACCAAGCTGCTCATGTGTCCATCCTATAACAGAGTAATAGCTGATAAAACCAGAGGAACCACTGATATTTGTATATCGGTGTTATTTGCTTAATCCCCTAAACAGTAAAAGGGAACATTCTTTACAACCTAGCACTGGAAAGTACTTTGTCTTACAAATATGTCTCAGTTTCTCCTAAGGATCCTAATCCCAGTAGCAAATCTATCATCTGCCTTCCTTGGGACTGCCAAACAATGCAGCTGCAGGGATGGACACAGCCCCTCTGGGCAGGACTGAATCCACAGATCATGTCACAGAGGAAGCTAATAGGTAAAAATAGGTGTCTGTAGATAGTAAGGCATTGCATCTCATTAGCAATTCCCTGAGAAAGCCAACATCCCTCTATCATTCCTCTCAAAAGGATGCTTTCTTATAATTACATATCACTTTATTAGGCAGCTGAAGGAAAGAGCACGTTTGATGCTAATGAAGTGCTGCTGTGGTTGAGTCTGTCACTATTTTTGGAGCCACACATCTCCAGCACTTTTGATTGGGTGAGGGAGGCTTTGGATGTCTCCAGCTTCTGCTGTGGGGGCTGCACAGGGAAAAGCAATGACTCAGCGAGCCAGGACTGCAGAGCTGGTTACATGCTCAGAATGAGAAACACCGCGGGACAGCGAGAACACACACAAAAGCTCTTTATGTGGTGGAAGGATTTTTCAGGTAGTGGATAACATTATCTAGATCAAACAATCCTTCTGAATACTCACTTTGTGTCAGTTATCTGCACAGGCCTTGTTTTTCCACTTTTTCACCTATTAGCTCAGAGCATTTCAGAAAAGAAGCCAAGATTCCACAGAACTCCAGGGAAGTATTTCCAAGGTTAGGATCAAGACAAGTCACAGCTGTCCACCAGCACCAACCCTGACACAGACGAGGGCTTTGCTGGCTCAGTTTTCTGCAGCCGAGCTGAGGAGCTGCTTAGGATCATGAAGGCATCATTTAGTGTTAAAATCTGACTTAAGAGCAAGCACCCCTGGGAGCAAGCCTGCTCCCACCCCCCTTTTTGCCAACACCAGCATTCAGCTGGTCCCACAGTGTCTCAGTTCAGGATCTAAACAAGAATATTCATTTCTTCCTCTCTCCCCACCTCACGGGGTTGTTACTGGTCACCACTAGTCAACAAACGTCAGGAAGGGGGCAAGGGAGGCATGGGAAGCACCTGAAACCCTCGCTGCACACCAGGACCTGTTAAGGCAGCTAAGTTACATTACCACATCACTTCCTGACAGCACTCTGGCAGCCAGAGCCTCCCCTTCTGTAAACAAGGTTAATGGTTCCAAGTATAATTTCGTGTCTTCTGATACACAAACAAGGAATGTGTCAGATTAATCAATAATTGTAGCAAATACCACTGTATCTAAATGCCTTGTTACTCTTAGACTGCCCCACAGGGTTGTGTTGTTACTACAACCTCCCTGTTCCTGGAGGGGAAGGGATGATTGAAGCAGGAGCAGCTCTTAACTATTCTCTTATACTGCAACTGTGTAACCACATCTTGGTTTGCTACAATTTAGAACAAGATGGTTTTGGACTTTTCTTGTTTAAGTGTTTCCATACACAACTTTTAGTAAAGCGAGCTTTCTAAGCATATTGGATTAAGATCTTTCTTTGGTAGATTCAGTAAATGTATTTCAGTCCTGGCAGCAAATGCACACACTTGTGTATCTTCTTAGAGCTGATTTATGTAAACAGGCAGTCCCACCACTGCAGTAAAAGCTCATGTCAACTAAAGAAACCTCTGACTCTAACATTATCCATATCCAGCACACAATGTGCCTCATCACAGTCAGTTCCAGTGACAGGGAAGAACATCCCCCTGGAGAAGGTACACCACAGATCCACAGGAGACCTGCAGCCAGCCCACAGGCCCACAGCACTGCACTCAGCAGAGCTTGCTCCCTGGCTCCCCCTGCTGAACCCCGAAACATTTAATGTTACCAAGAGGAAGATGATGGAAGAGTGACCAGCGTTGAGCACATCTGTACTCTGCACCACCAGGCAGCATCAGCTCTGAAGATGACTGTAGCCTCTTGGTGCTGGCATCCACTGAGCCCGATATTTTGCAGGCATGGGAGATTCTTCAGCAGCTCTGCATCACTTCAGTTCTGATTCCTCCTCCCCAGGGAGCATGGCTGGTTTGTAACATTGAGACCCCCACCTCAGCAAGGTTCTATTACTCCCTTTCCTTGAAGCTGGCATGAATTTGGTGAAATCTTTACTCCCTGTCAAGTCTGACCCCACTGGCTACTTTCAGCTAAAAATTAATAGGAAGACAGATGGTGCCATTACATAAGCCTCAGTTCCTCTCTAAGTCTGGCTGAGGAAGAGCCTGAGCATGCCAGGCTTGTTAGTCTGTACATTCTCAGTCCTTGTAAGAGAGAGCTACTGCTGCCCCAGCATCTGGTAACTGACCTCAACAGATAAGGAAACCAGACAGGACCTTCTCATCTCACTTTTTGCCAGGTTTTGAGGTAGAAAAATTGAGACTCTGGGTAAACAGTTACCCAGACAGGAGAATACCTTCACAGAAACTGCTGGAATAATTTCTGAGCCTATGGAATAAGGAATGATGCTTTTACTTTCTGATCACAGCAGACAGTATTTTTCCTGATTGAAAGTGCTACATCCCACATGGACAAACAAAGAATAGGAAATAAAGATAGTATTTGGGAAGGGACATGCATTCCAAATTTTGTTTTGGTTCTGGAGGTAAGTTACTCTGCATAGAGTATTCCTAGTGTTTTTCCACTTTAAACTGCAAGGCCTAGCTCTAGGAAGTTGCTGTTATTTCCTGAGCTTTATGTAGCAATTGATGGACCAAACCTGTTTCCTCCCAACCCCACCATACACCCCCCCTTTAGGATGCTTGGGAGTTACCACCTAGCAGTGGCTTGTCACAAAGACCTGGTTCTTTGAAAGAGATACCCAAAGCACTGGTTTCAGCACAGAAAGGGTGCAGAGCAATCCACCACCACAGACACTGGGCTGGGTTTTATCCTGCAATGGGATGGGAGTCAACCCACTACTTATATCCACTATACAAAACAAAATCTCTTGGCTTTCCTTTGCCCATTTCTACCTCCCCAATTTGTTAAGAAAGCTGAATTCCTGTTTATACTAAATAGTTTTAAATAGCCCCAACAACTACAAACCAAAACCAACCCACCAAAACCTTCACCACTCCAAATTCTAGTCAACTCCATCTAGCCTCTCAGAACTGTACACCACAAGCAGTTTTCCTACCCATTAAACATGCAATGTAGGACCTATGCAACACAATCTATCACAGATTGCAATGAAGACAGCAGAGATCCTGGTTTTTCTTTCGAATTTAATGTGGTGCTTTCAGGACAGTTAGAACACCAGTTTGTGAGGATAGACACCATTGGAGAGACAGAATGTAGAACGCAGGTACCCACGGAGCTGAGGCACCTTCTTGATTCGCGCCAGGACCTGGGAATCCACTGCCTTCTGGTCCGCCTTGCGCTGCTCCGTTATCTCATATTTCTAGTAAGTACAAAAAACAAGGTCAAAATCCTGCAGACCCTTCCAAGGAATGAGAAAATTCAGGGCAAATCCCCAGTTCTGGCATTTTCAAGGAACCTTGTCTCTATTTGTTCTAAATACGGTGGTACAAGACCGGAGGTGGCAGGGAGAACTGGAGCCACTCTCTGGCTCATGCTGCTGATATTGGAGCCAGCAACACACTGTTCACAAACAGTAAAGTTGTTCCTCAGTCAGAAAAGATCTTTACCTGGAGTTCCCACTGCTGCTGCTCTGCTCAGGTGCAAACAGGAAAGAATCTCCATGTTTAAAAGGGGTTTATCTCAATGCTGCCAGATTAATTCATTTTAATGGCATTATCCCACTTACTGAGGGCCACTTAAAATTCCACTGTCCATTTGTTTAATGGGATTTCCCCCTCCTGCCTGCCTTTATGTAACAAGGGTACTTTGAAAGAAAAAACAGTCATGGTCCTTACTTCCTTCTCAGTGTCAAAGATCTCGCCTTCCTGGTGCTTGGGCTTCCGCAGTCTCTTCTTCTTGAAGTATGCATCAGTGAGATGCTTGGGAATTTTCACTCCAGAGATATCCACCTTTGTAGATGTAGCAATAACAAATTTCTGATGAGCCCTACGCAGAGGGACACGATTGACAACCAAGGGTCCTAAAGGCAGAGAACAACAGAAAGGAGACCAAGGTCAACTTTCCTGGCAACAACCACTGCTTCTATGTTGAATTTCATGACTAGTTTCTTCAGAGACGCCTACAGCTAATATCAATCAACAAAGCCCATCCCCACAGTCTCTGGAGAAGCAAGAAAACTTCCTGATCTCTTGCAGAAGCTTCATTATCTCCCCTCCACCCCCCAGAAGGTCACAAAACATTGTTCCACAGTTAAATGAACACATGATGAGCCAAACAACTCACATGCAGATCTGTAGTGCTACTGACCCCAGAGACAACCTGGAGCTTTAACGAACTAACACCCCAAAAAAACCCAAATGCACAAAAGCCCTCAAACAAACAAAACCTCATCATCACATATGTCAGTTTTTTACCTGTAACAAGCAAAAGGCCAGTATCAAGCTGCTTCAAGAAGATGACACGCTGCAAAGAGAGCAGATGCAACATGAGGCCCCAGCTCTGAAGTACCATAGCCAAATGGGGTCTGTGCCCACACCTGGCCCTGTCACTGGTACAAGCATCAACAAGCCACCCAAAGATGGAACAACTGTGCAAGCTGAGCTATCAACACTTCCCAGAGCACAGCAGTGCCAGAGCTACTTCATCTACAACAGATCCTGACTCTTCACCCTCTTCATCCATCAATGCTGAGCAAAGCCAGTGAGTAAGTTTATGAACCTTGGCCTATTCTGCAGGACACCAGTCATCTCATCAGCCCAATCCTTGGTACAAGTTAAAGGCAGGAACTAGGTAAAAGGCAGAAGGGGACCACAACATATCCCATGGTCACTGCGATCCCCCAGCTGCATTTTATTCTTTCTGGTCAAGTTGGCCGTCTCCAAACAGCATTCTTTTCAGTAATAGGACATCAAAGCCAAAGAATTCCAGAAAATAAAGCATGTCAGTTTATGGCACCATGAACCTGCATGCTTCTCTGTTACAGCAGGTCTCCTGCCATTTGTCTAATCCACTGGCTTAGCCTGTTTTACTTTTAGCTCTGTGTGGAACACCATCAGTTTAACAACAGTCTCCCCTAAAGGCAGGATGAGAAAAAGCACCTAGACAAAACTCACGACAGATTCGCAGGTTCATGTCCAGTGGCTGTGCAGCATCCCATGAAATCAGCTCGTGAATTCAAGATGCCTTTGCTCAGCTGGAATGGGTTCAACACAGAAATGATGCTAAAGCCACTGAGCAGGACAAAGCTCCAGCTTACCTTGCCTCTATGACGACCGGTCAGCAGGATCAGAACAGTGCCTGGAGTGATGGAGGCCCTCAGCCGCCTCTTGTGCTGGCTGAAGGGCTTCTTGCCATGACTCAAAAGCTTGCGAGGAACATCCTCAGTGGGATAGTACCTGGGCTGGGGAGAGGAGTGAAGTGTTGTACCACCCTGCATGCCATAAGATGGAAAGTTTTCGGAGCAATTTAGATTATTCCTCTTCAGAGAGACAGAATTCCTTTTGGAAAGATTTTTTTCCTGCTGCAGCTGGCAATTCAGGAACACACACCAAATACTTTCTGAACAATTATGTAACAGTGAAATGGAATCATATCGTAGAATCACAGCATGGTTTAGGTTGGAAGGGACCTTAAAGCTCATCCAGTTCCAACCCCTTGCCACAAGCAGGGACACCTTCCTATTGGAGCAGGTTACTCCAAGCCCCATCCAACCTGGCCTTGAACACTGTCAAGAATGGGGCAACCACAGCTTCTCTGGGCACCCTGTGCCAGCGCCTCAGCACCCTCACAGGGAAGAGCTTCTGCCTAAGAGCTCAGCTCAGTCTCCCCCCTCTGGCAGGTTAAAGTCATTCCCCTTGACCTGTCCCTACAGGCCCTTGTCCAAAGCCCCTCTCCAGGTTTCCTGCAGCCCCTTTAGACACTGGAACTGCTCCTAGGTCTCCCCTTAAGAAGCCTTTTCTTCTCCAGGCTGAACCAGCCCAGCTCTCTCAACTCTCTCCAGAGCAGAGCTGCTCTAGCCCTCACAGCATCTCTGTGCCCTCCCCAGACCGTGTACATGTTTCCAGTCCAGCACAGCCACTCCTGCCTGCCAACCATCCACTGAGCTCCCCTCCTCTGAGCTCCCCTCCGCTGCCCCAGCCCAGAGCTGCATCAGGCCAAAGCCACTCAGGACAGTGCTGTCCCGGGAGCTGTTTCTCCTTACCAGTTTGCGGATTTTCACCACGCGGCTGCCTCCGTTCTTGTCCCCCCCCACTGGCTTGGTGATAGTTGTGCGGGGCCTCTTTCTCTTTTTCCTTTCTATCTGTAGGCAAAGAAAAAGGAAAACATGACATTTCAAACCAAAACCACCCTGAGGAACCTAACAGTTTAAATACAGTGTTTATCGTCCTACCCTTGTTACAGGAGCGGTGTACTTGCGCTTGTACAGTGCTTTCCTGGCATACATAGCTGACCGGGAATACCTCCCGATGCCCCGGGCCAGGACAGGGTTCCGACTGGCATGATGCTTCTTAACCCTCTTCTTCTTCGTCTCTCCTCCTTCCTTCTGGATTGGTTTCTGCTCCAGGGGCTTCTTCTCACCCGGCTTCTTCTTGACCGACTTTTTCTCGCCTGGCTTTTTCTCAGCGGCCGCCTTCTCACCCGCCATCTGTGGATCCAAATCAAACCCAAACCGGGACTTGTCACAAGGTGTGCAGGAACAGAATAAATGACTCTTAACTCGATGCTTTGCATGGCTCCAGCAGCCACTCACAGCCGTGTTGGTTAAGACAAACCCCGTTCTGCTTCCATCCTTAATGCAAACCGCGCCTCCATGCGAGTTAGAGCGGCTCCATGTTCACAGAGTGCCCCCCAATCCCCGCATTAAGGAGCCCAAGGAAGCATCCGCCGCGCTCGGAGCACAATCACCCCAGGCTCAGGACCCCCGGCCGCGCTAGAGCTGTCGGGGCCCCCCGGCCTTCCCCGGGCAGGTTCCTGCCAAGGGCCCCAGGTCCCGGTCGGGTACCGCCTCTCCCGAGACGGCTCCAGCCCAGCGCGGCCTCCGCTGCCACCGGCGGCTGGGCCTGTCCGCAGTCGGCTTAAACTCCCGCTTCATCCCGACGCCATATCGGTGCCCAGGCTTCACTGCCGGCCTCCCGAGGCCGCCGGGCCGGGCCCGCGAGCCCCGTGCAGCCGCTCAGGAGCAGATGGCGGCGGATAACGGCCGGGGTGAACCAGCCCTGAGCGCCGCAGCTCCGCCATCCTTACCTTCCGGGGAGGGAAAGGGGCCTACATCCGGGTACGAGTGGCCTAAAGAAAGCTCTGCGTCTGACGTCATCGCGCCGGCCGCGGAGCACACTGGGACTTGTAGTTCATGCAGGTGCGGGAGGCCGGACCAGCCCCGGTTCACCGGCGGGACGTGACACCGGAGCCCCCGCCGCGCTCTGACGGGGCCGTGCAGCGGACAGCGGCTCCAGGGCTGGCGGCCATATTGCTTCTAGCTTCGGGCGACGTCGAGATAAAGCTCCGCGCCAACTCCCTCCCTGCCCGGTTACACGGGTTACGCTACTCCCGTGGCCGGTACCGCAGGGGCTCGCTCCAGCGCACCGGACCGGGCCGGACCGAGGGCGGGGCGCGGCAGATCCCGCCCCGCCCTTTTTGACACGAGGGGCGGAGCGTAGTCGCAGGTCGATGACGTCGCGGGCCACTGACGCAGGGCGGGCCGCGCCGCGCGCCTCCGGGGCCTGGGGCGGCCGTTGTTCACGCTCCCTGCAGGGCGCCCGTAGGCCGCGGCCCGCGCCGGGGAGCGGAACCCCCATGTGAGAGGCGGCCGGTGAGGGGGGGGGGGCGGCCGGACGAGCCGCCGCTGCCGCCACCGGAGACAATGACATCGCGGAGGTGAGACGGGAGCGAGCGGCGCCGGGGGCGGGCAGGGGCTGACTGCCCTGGGGTGTGCGGGCACCGGGCCCCTCCGCGCTGCCCCCCGTGGCACCGCTGGCCCGGGCCTTAACTCCTCTGAGCCAGGCAGGGCCTCCCGCGCCCTGTGGCTGCGGTGTGGGGGCAGCCACCGTCCCGCTCCCCGTAACCGCGTCCCTGCCCCGCGGTCCCCCGAGCTGCACCCGCCGCCTCGGCCCGGCTCAGCACGGGGCCTGGCTCGCTCCGTTCCTGCCCAGCGTGCGCCCCCGGGGACCCGGAGCGGCGCGATGGAGGGGGCTTCGCCGGGGTGGTTGGGGGCCTGGCGGGGCAGGAGGACTGGAGGGCTTTAGGCTCCACCGATCCCCGTGCGGAGGCCGGAGCTGCCGCAATAACGTTGGCTCCTGGCGGGGTTCAGGCCGGGCTCCCTGTGCCCGTCTGCGCGCTCGAACCGGGGCCTGGAGGAGAGTTTTATTCAGCGGCAGCCCACCGGTTCGCAGCCTACCCCCGGAGCCAGGCCGAGGCGCTGTGATCAGCTCAGCCCAGGTGCTGTGATGAAGCTAAACCGTGAGCCAGCTTTGCAGTGAGTGTTTGTAAGCTGTCCTGAGCCAGGTGCTTGGTTCAGCAGCAGCCTTTGGTCCAACTTCAGAACCTTGTGGTGCTGCAGAGTCTGCTTCTTTGTTGTGGGTTCTCATTGTCCTTAACGTGTTCTGATTGTGTAGTACTAGCACTCCTTTTTGGGCTGAAAGGTTAAGATAAATGTTAGGCTTAAGAGGAAATAGTGCCATAGAAAGGAAGAAGTTTATATTCTCGTTTAACATACCTATTCAGAAACTTCATAGAACCATTGAATGGTTTGTGTTGAAGGGACTTTAAAGCTCATCCAGCTCCAATGCCTGTCATGGGCAGGGACACCTTCCACTAGAGCAGGATGCTCCAAGCCCCTGTATCCAACCTGGATGAGCACTGCCAGGGATGGGGCAGCCACAGCTTTTCTGGGCACCCTGTGCCAGTGCCTCAGCACCCACATTTGATGCTTCTCTTTCATACGTATTCAAGCAGAACTTCTTTGACATTGGGTTGTCCTTATTCTTGTTCTGATGGTGAAGCTGTCTGGGTTGGTTTTTAGTCTGTGGCCGTTTATAGTCGAGTTGGATTTGGGGGTCTCCTGAAGCATGTGGAGAGTGTGTTGGGTCTTCACAAATGGGAGCAAGTTGGACATTACCTTTTGGAAACAGTCGTGACATCCTCATTGTTGGGAGTGATCCTCATGTTCTGCTCCAGGCTTTAGATTGTATCTTGTGAGGGAGGCTGCAGAAGATGAGAAATAGAAATTGATGAGCCTATAAATAGATATAATTATATTACCAGTCACCACCTCCCTTTATGCTATGGTTGTGACAGCTGAGGCTCAGAACTGGTTTAATCTGAGACTCAACCAATTTAATGTCTCCTGCTCTTGAAAGGTGATTAGGAAAGCCCAAGGGCAGCATGGAAAAATGTATTGATTTTGGCTTTTCTCTCTTTGGTTTGGGAAGAGAGAAACGCTGGCAATGTGTGACTTATAAACACAGATCCTCATTTTTCCTGGACTGTGCTACCCAATCAGAGGTCATTGTAGCACACTTCTGTTTCCTACCAGGTATTAATTTTCATCCAAAGGTTTCTTGCTTAGCTGATATCCCTTTCGTTTTGTAAATGAGAGCCTTGCTATGTCACTGGTTGCTTTTTTGCCAGCCTTTTCATCTTACCCTTCCAAGTTCCTGATTAGTTTACAGTAAGCTGCTAACCTCCCAAAACCAGAATATGCCTCACATAGTGAGGACAGTCAGTTTAATCAGAGTGTGGGCTTGTGTCTGCCTTGTGTTACTTTCTTCATTATATTTATTGGCTGCAATGCCCTTTGCTTGGGATGGCCTCTGCACCTGCTCACAGCTGAGAGGGGAGAAAGAAAGGAGGAAAAAGAAGCCTAAAATGCATTCCATCCCTATAAAAGGAAGCAGAAGCAAAAGTCCTCCCTGGGGTTATGTTACGTGTGCCTGTGCCTGCAGTCCCTGTGCTCTCTGCTCCGGTTTTGGAAGAGATGGAGGCCCCTCGGTTCAAACGAGCACATGTGGTGGCAGCACTTCAAATGGAGGGATCTTCATCACCGGGCCGGAACCATTTCACAGAGATCACCGACACCCCCATTTTTCTATTTGGGGTGCCTGACAAATGCATCTTCCTACTCAAAGCCAAAAATACAGAGATGAGAGAGCAGAAGTGCAAGTTACCGCCAGAACAGGAGTTACATAAAGCTCAGTGAGCTCAATCCGTCTCCCAGGTGTAGCTTTGCTTTTGCTGTGCTTGCTTTTTGACACCTTCAGAAGGAATGTTTTTAAACAACTTTTCACCTTTTTAATCTCTCCTTTAAGCACAAGTTATTTCTGGTCCCTTCTGTTCATTAAATTGGTGTTTTTACACTTTAACAATTCATGTACGGTTACATCCGAGTGCATGAGGGCTTAGGGTAAGGTACAGAAGATATTATATTAATTAAAGCTTCTGGAATGTCTCCATGTAATAAATCTGCAGACCTAATTCCAGTAACTTCTTTGTATGTTGATTTTAGGATTAAAACCGTGTAAAGGTGTCTGTTGAATCCTGTCTGTGTTTAAAAAGTTTACAAACAGATCAAAATACTGCTGCACTTTGTTTGATTGGGGTTTGTTTTCTCCCAGTGGAAGTGCGATTTTAGGGGTGGAAGTGTGGTGAGTGTATTACCAGCTTCAGCAGACCAAGCTGCTGTGCTCTGGAATGCATTGTTTCATGTTCAGTTCATTCTGGGTACTGATGCTTGTGCAGTGTCTTTTGTGATACTGCGGCAAAACGGAACTTCTCTTGACCTTTGAATAGTCATTAAATAAATGTAGCATCTTTTACTAATCCATTTCCCATTTGCTCTAATAACTTGGAAGGATATTTTGCTAGTTTTTTCCATGACCCATGCTGACCAGGTTTGATTGTTTTTTGTTGTTCTGCAGCTAAAGGTATGATGGCACTCACTAGACTTCCTTGGTGTAAGCAAAATATCCTTAGCTAGGAAAAAAGCAAGATTAACCAGAAGAATTACTTATTTCTAGAATGGAATTGGTACAGAAGTAATTCTAATTCCCATTTGAATGACTTGCTGGAGGTTTGGGTATTCTAGAGTCTCTCCAGCTCTCCATAATGTTTCCATGAGCATCTGTGTCTGAAGAGAACAGGTTGGATAAAGGCTTGCTGGGAGGATTGTCAGCTCCTCAGTACAGAAGAATTGCTGAAACAAAGTAATAACACTAAATTTAGACATGCACTTGCATATTTTGCTGATTTAGCAGTTTAGCATGAAGTGCTGAAGTGTTGGGAATGACCAGGAATGATACTCCTTTTTTCCTTTTTCTTTTTTTAGCTATAGCACTCTTGTGTCCATGATGAGGTTGTGGAGTCTTTTGCCATAATGTTTTGCTTTACTTCATTGAAACTAAGAACTTCATGTACAGAGAGGAGCAGCCTTTGTTCTTGCTGCAGATACAAATGTGCATTCCCACTTGTGTCCTGCACAGTGTCTAATTTATGGTAACTTGGGAGAATAAAGATGATCCTTTACTTGCCAGACACAAGTCTGACAAATCCACTAAAGCAGTGTTTAGTTGCTGTTCACATCTCTGTCCCTGGCTGGTGGTTTGGGTTTTGCTGGCTTTTTTTGTCTCCTAATATCATGCCTAATTAAAAACTGCTTTCACCCAGAACACACAGATGTAGTTTAGCACTGCAAGAGTGCAGTAAAAATCCTTGGTCACAGATAAGAGCAAACACAGATGTATCCACTGAATGGCTAAGAATAAGTCTCAAAAGTTAATGCCATAGGTGTGGACATGGAGCTTCTTGGCTATAGCCCATATAGAGCTCTCCCTTGGCAGGACACTATATTAGTCATTCCGAAGGCTCTTTGTGGGTGGTGAATATCAATATGAGATTCCTGGGTGCTTGTATTTAAGTGGGATATATTCAGACCAGAGAAATCACCATGGTAGTTAGGAGGCAAAGTCTGGCAGCCACCAGCACCACGTTCTGCTGAGGAAGGTGGGAGAAGACTGTGCAGCTGAGCAGCTTGTCCCCAAGTGAAGTTCCTTCCTGACCACTATCAGCTGGTGGTCACCCTGTGCCCTAAAACATGAGGTTTTGTTACATTTTTAACCTTTAAAACACTGTCAAGTGTCGCTTTGGATGTCTTGTCTTATTTTTTAAGTGTTTTTCCTGGTTGTCTTCCAGTTTCTTTGTGTGAATTGTCTTCCTGGAGTAAGGAAAATGTAGGATTGTGGTCTCTAGATTGTATACCTCTGATATCATTTTAATTCAAGCAATCTAAGTATGTCTAGGTATAGCTCTTACAAAGCATGTCTTACCAATACATCAAAATGCAATGCAATATGAAATGAAATATGAAATTTCTTATTAATTTAGGAACAGAATTCAGTGCTTCCTGGTTTTGAAGCTGTTGGATCGTTCTGTTGAGTCTTGTCATGGAAGTCAAACTCTGAAGACCAGAAGATCTCCTGTTTATTAACACTCCTTATTTTTAACCTTTAATAGATGGTTTCATCCAAACATCACTGGGGTGGAGGCAGAAAACCTGCTGTTAACAAGAGGAGTGGATGGCAGCTTTTTGGCACGGCCCAGCAAAAGTAACCCAGGAGACTTCACACTCTCTGTTAGGTAAGTTTAAATGGGTTGTGTCTTTCTCCCCATATTGGGAAAGGTCTTTAACGCTGTTCTTTGGGAAAGAGTTGTAAGTGAACTCCTTGTAAGAGGTGAAGAAATGCGTGGATCACTTGTTAGTCCATTGTTCCCTTTTCACCTCTTTTTCTCCTGTTTTCCCTGCAGAGGCTCTCAAATACTTGTACCCAACTTGGGTAGCCAATTCTGAGTCTCAGACAAGCAGAAAAGCTAAGGAGATTCATAGTAACATTCATAATAGCATTGCTTTTAGTCCCTTAAAAATCTGTGTGATATCTGAAAGTAGCACATGCAAGGAAATGCTGTCCAAGACTCTCTTCTTAAAGTCAGCAAGGTTTTAAGGACAACTGCAGTGCTATTTCAGCTTCCAATCTAGGCCTCTTGGAACTCTTGTCCCCTGAGACTGTGTGGATAGTGATGGGGATGGCAAGAGGAAGTAGATAAAGCACAAGGGAAAAGTGGGATTAGTTATAAGAATGGTGCTGCTTGGATACCTCTGAGATAATGGACCTGGTTGAACAGAAGGGGCTGTTCTTCATTAATATTAGACTGGGAGCAAATGACTTGCATCAGGCAAAGGCAAGTGCTTACTGAAGGAGAGATCTTAGTGTGGAGTTCTAGGGAAAGGAGCAAACAAGCTGTGATGGGTGTCTGAGAATGCTGAATTCTCCTTACCCCTCCACCCTATGTGCCTGTGTGTGCAGCTCCTGGGGGCTGAGGGATTTCTATTGGAGATGGTGAAGCTGCAGAGCTTACCCTGGCTTTGAGGAGTCCTTTGTTATAGAGTGTTTTCCCTGTTCTTCCTGACTGTTAGACAGACATTTCCCCTTCTTGCAAGCCACTGGAATGTGGCTGAAGCACCCTTCAGAAACGCATTAGTTTGGCTACTCTGTAATGTTTCAATTGGGAAGTGATGCAAATATAAGTATGGATTTCTGTAACTCAGACAACAGAACACTAAATACAAAGTGATTGATTGGAAATCAGCTGACTTGTGGGGATGTTTTTCTTTGTTTCAAATATTAGACGAACTGGAGCTGTCACTCACATCAAGATCCAGAACACGGGAGACTACTATGACCTCTATGGAGGAGAGAAGTTTGCTACATTGGCTGAGTTAGTCCAGTATTACATGGAACATCATGGGCAGCTCAAGGAAAAGAATGGAGATGTGATAGAATTGAAATACCCACTGAACTGTGCTGATCCTACATCTGAAAGGTCAGAGAAATGCGGGTGAAAACCTCAGTGCCCATTTACTTAATAAATGCATGTTTATCCCTGTTAATGCTACAGTCAGCTTCATTAGATGAAAGGGTGACTTCTCTCTGCTGTCTTGTACTAAAAGTGGTCCCACTGATTTTACTGAGGTTACTTGTTGAGTACCTAATAAACATGACTAAAGGTAAAGCAGTCTAAGCCTCAGAACCTGTTTTCTTCAGGATTCTTCCTGGTGTGATACTAAAAAAAGAAGGCAGAATTCCCTTCATTCTTAATTGGAGAATGTTTTATTATGGGATTGATGTGATTTTCCTGTCCACTTCCTGATGTGATGGAAGGGTAAGGTCTCGAAGATGCTTAACTCCCACAGGTTTATCAGGAAAGTGTGTCTTCATGAAAGAAGTTAGAGGAATTAATGCTTTGACTGAGCAGGTTGCAGAGTAAGCTCGTGCTTATTGGACACCAGGGAATCATTTGGATTGTTGTAAAGGATCCAAATCAAAGCTTCATTTGAAGCTTGCATGAAATGCGAATTTCAGTGCCTATGGAAGTGTTTGCTTTGAAGTGCTTCTGTAATCACTGGTGTGTATGTACATTTCTGAGGCTTATTTTACTTCCTATTTTTAGAAACTGAGGCTTTCTGCAGACCTGGCCACTCTTGTTCAGTGTACATAAGCATTTACTTTAAATATGTAGAACAAGCTGATTCAGCCATGGCTGGAATGACAAGTAGGGTACCTGTCTATATCTTTATTTAAAGGTGGTTTCATGGGCATCTCTCTGGAAGAGAAGCTGAAAAACTATTAACAGAAAAAGGAAAACATGGAAGCTTTCTTGTGCGTGAGAGTCAAAGCCACCCTGGGGACTTTGTTCTTTCTGTCCGGACAGGAGATGATAAAGGAGAGAGTAATGATGGGAAATCTAAAGTGACACATGTCATGATTCACTGCCAGGTATGATGATGCACGAGCTTCTTTAACAGGGCTGCTTTCATGGGCAGTGGGTTTATTCTAACAGGAGGGCCATGTTGCACTTCACCACAGGGAGCTGAGTACATCCCCTTTTCCCTGTGGTACCGTGTCTGTTCTGTATCATCTGTGTGATCAAATTGACTCATTTGATAGCATCAGAACTATATTAGTGTTTTATTTCTTTTGACTGCTTGTCTGGCTGGATCATGTCACAATATACTGTGCTGTCCAAGTACCTTCTAATAGATTTGGTTTTGATTGCATCAGTAGTCTGTCTAAAATCCTCTGCTGATGGAGCCTTGCATGTTTGTGGGTCTTAAACAAGTTAAAGTCTACTGGATGAAGTATAGGAAAATAGAAGTAATTGGACAAATAGAGATCCATCCAAATATACGTCTTTCTCCTGTCAGTTACTATAGTTGCACCTGATAAATGACCGACAGATTTTGAATATGGAATCCAAGGAATGCTTTCCAATCTGTAAATCTTCAGTTTAATGGAGGGTGCTCTTTGCTGAAGTATTATTAAATTATAGTATTTTGATATTTTCATACATGCTTATGGGTTTAAAAGAATAATAAATCGCAGATTTTGTCATCTTTTTCTTCTGTTACCCTAAAAGACTGTGCAGCTGCTTAATTGATTAAAAACAACTAAAATGCAGTAGCAGAAATAGCTTGGAGATAGAAATGGTCCCCCAAAACTGTAAAAGCTCAACTGCCAGAATATCTTATTTCCCAAGGAAACCTCTTTGTTTTGCAGTTAACTACAAGTAACATTTATGACAATGAGAAAAATAACTGAGCATTGCTTCCTTGAAATAGGGATGGTGCCAACCAATAGCAGCCTTTCAGGACCCAATGATAGGAATTTGGACTGATTCTCAAGGCTGTCTCCTGAATTCTGATCATGTAGCTTGGGAAGCCTGGTGGAGCTGACTGAAGCTCAGGTCAGAAGGAATCATGTCTCCTGGAAAGGCAGATGAAATTATTGTCAATTAGATGACAAAAAGGATAATGTCCCCCCTGGTGCCAACTAGGTTTCGTTTTAGTAAGGTTCTACCATCCCTCAGCAGAAGGATTTGACTAGGTTCTCCTTCAAAGATAATTTCTCATACATTGCATAGCCTAAAGGTGATGTTAGTGTAGATGTCACTGAGGGAAGTGTCTTTATTTTGAGCATCTCTTTTTCAAGGATCTAAAATACGATGTTGGTGGAGGGGAGAAATTTGACTCTCTGACAGATCTGGTGGAACATTACAAGAAGAACCCTATGGTAGAAACTTTGGGCACAGTGTTGCAACTCAAGCAGGTGAGTGAACTGAGAAGGCGCCACTAAACTTGTCACCATCAAGTGACTGTACTGAAGTATAGAGGTTTCCCTCTGTTCTGTGGGACATCATTTTGTTTCTTTCCTAACGCAAAAATGAAGAACTAAACTTCACAAAACCGGATGACAAAGTCAATCATTTAAATGGGAATAATTTCTTACCTTCCTGTGAAGGGATAGTCTTGTGTGTCTGATGTATGCAGAACTTGTCTTGGTTTCATTGTGGTCCGCAGGGACTGCAGGATGAGTTCATAAATGAGACGACTTAATGGACTGAAGAACAACCATGAGACTATATAAAAGCAGTTGTTCCCTGCTCCCTTCCTCTCCTCTCAACTGCCCTTCACTGGACTGTAATGTTCTGAAGCCCAAATAGATGCCTGCATCCCGGAATTGCCCCACTTGATGTGGGGGATTTGTGTTTTAACTGTCTCCTCCCAGTTGCCATTTGTCACACCTGTTTGTATCCCTCTCAGCCACTGAATACCACCCGTATTAACGCTGCAGAGATTGAGAGCAGAGTGCGAGAGCTAAGCAAGCTGGCAGAGACTACAGATAAAGTCAAGCAGGGCTTCTGGGAAGAATTTGAGGTACTGCACCATATTCTAAGTCTTATAATATTAAATCGTTATGCTAATAAAAGTTGTGTTTGTTACTGCCTTCCTGGCACTTCCTCCCTGGCACTTACTCATCTCCCTCTCCCCCCCCCCAATCCCTTCAGATCCCTGTTCTTGCTCCTTTCCTGTGTCAGGTGCAATGTGTGTTAAAGTTTTATCAGTTCCATTTTTGTAGATGAAATATATGCCTTTTTTTTTCCTGATTCTGAGAACTGATGGTGTTCTTCAATGCTCTTTGTTCCATACCTTGCACAATCCCTCCTGAATATCTTCCCCATCATGAGGGAGCCTTATGTACGACTATATCTGGCCCACCAGGACAATTAGTCCTGAACACAGGTTCATTCGCGTGTTCCTGTCCTTCATGTGTACAGGAGGAAGTCTGTAGGCTGGATTAATATTTCTGGAAGCAAAAGAGCAATTCTGAGCCTACTTTATTCTTGTTGACCCAGGTTACCAGTATAGTAGCAGTGTTTATGCAGTTGGAATACATTGGGTGTATTATGTTGGGTGCATATGAAGGGAATTGCACTGTGGTTTCTGTTGCATGTCCTGGTGCAGAGGACATTTCTGTTTGCCCTCTGTTCAGGAGATTGGGTACCTGCTTTCAGGAAGCTTCACTGTGATTTCTCAGTCAATATATGCTCTTATCCTTGAGTTTGTGGCTTTTGGATAGCCATATTGGGGATCTTAAAACTCTTGTGAAGTGGTATCAAGCTCTGAGATGAAGCCACATTGATTATATGTATTCCTTGGACTGTTGGAGGTTAATTTGTGTTTTGTTCTGGTGCTTCATTTCTGCCTGCAGCCAAAATTCCATTTCCTCCCCAGAAAGTCCCATTGCCTTTCCCTCTGTCTTATCCATGCACCTCTTGTGTCTAACACAGCTGTGCTGGCCCAGCTCTCCCATTTGAAGTCCTAATGATTTCAGGGAGCTACTTATGTTTGAAAGAAAATACAGCTGAAATGGTTATTTTCTTAAGTAGGCCAAAGTTAAGAGCATCAGCTGTCATAATCCAAACTACTTGAGTGTAGCCTGGGTCCCAACCCTTCTCTGACAACTGGAGTCCCTTTACAGCTGCTCTCAGTTGATGATCATAGCCAAAACGTTAGAATTTTCTTAAATATAATGGGCTGGTTTATATATACCCCATGCACCTGAGAACAGCACCGTGGAATCTGGAACTCCACCAGCAGATGGCAACAAGAAACTGACAAGCCCTCATCTTTGTCGGAGAGGCTGGTTCTGCCTGGGGAATGCTATTTTGAGAAACTTCTTGAATAATGACAGCTTTTCAAAGCAACCATTATTGAAGACACTCTGTTTATGATCAGACATATTCATTAGCTGAATGCACTGTTCAGTCTGATCTGAGCTTGTCAGGAGGAGAAACATAAACTAAGGAAAAGCAAAAGATTACCAAGGAGGTAACACATTTCACTAGTAATGTGGATGGAATATAAGAAGGTAGGGTCGTGACAGTGGGAAGATGATGGAATTGATTGAGGATTGAGCTTTCTCTTCTCTTCTGTGTACTCAGTGTGTGGGGGACAGTCCTTGAGCCACGACTGTGGAATGGCCAGAATCCCACCTTGGAGGGGGAAGCAACCCAGCAGAGCCTGCTCAGGGCAGTGGTGAGGACTTAGGGCTCTGTTTTACCCAGCAGCAGAGTGGTGGATTGATCCCTTGGGGAGCAGTTCTCACCTATGGCATGTGAATATCCCCTGGAGGTAAACTGCCCTCAGCCTTTGTATTGCTTCTCTTGCAGAGCTCAAACCAAGAACCATACACCTGCTGGTTTAAACTGAACATACAAGTTAGCCAAGCAGAGGATCTCTGTTGGCTTCCCTGGAGTCTGTAAGCACACCATACTCTTATTCAGAGGGCACAAAAAGGAAAGGGTGCCCTGTTGGCTTGCCCTTCTTGTCACTGGTGCTGCCTGACTGAATTCATGTTTGTGGTTGGTTCGGGTTTTATTTTTCCTTGAGGGAAGCACTCTGGTGTGGTGCACTTAGGAATGGATTGTTGATCTGTCACAATATAACAGGACTATTACTTGACATTTACAGCTTCTTTCCTGACCTCTGCTCTTTGTTGAATAAATTTGTCTTGTAATAGATTTATTGGTTGGTCCTTAGAAGGTGTTCTCCTGCCTTGTGACTTTCCTGAAGAACAGTATTTGCCAGCAAGCCATAAGCCTTACAGGGAAAGTAATGTAAGGAATGAAAGATTTTATCCATGAAACATTCTACTTCCCTTTCCTTTCGCTGCTGTTGCTGAGGGCAACACTAAACCTTGTTCTTTCCCACTGTGTTTCTGGGGATGAAGCAATCTCTGGCAGTTTGTGTCATGCATTCCTTCAGGTAGGTAATAGCTGCTAGCCTTGGTGGCAGGAGGCCCGATCCAACATTCAGGTTGTCTGTGGATCTCTGTCTATGCTGTTTGAGTCAGCAGTCCAGATGGTACTTGTCTTCAGGCACACTTAAGTACCTCTTGTCCCTTGAACCACTAGACAGAAATGCTGACAGTCCTTGTGAGGTTTTTGCTTCTGACAAATGGCTGTTTGGTGAGCTTAAAACTTGGATAGTGGAGTGGAATCGAGGCCTGTGTTTCAGATTTGTTGCTGCATTGTGTACATCTCTTCATGGGCTTGTTAGAAGTCGCTGCTGCTCATGGATCTCTCCTCAGGGATGCTCAAAGCAGTAACAATTAACTGTATGAAGTGATGATGTGTTTGAAGCTGTCATTTCCACACACTTCATTGTTTCCATGTTTCAACCTGCAGGCAAGGTTCAGCTTTTGGTTCTTTCTGTTGATGTTTCACTTGCCTGAGACTCAAAAGTGTAATATTAGGTCAGGGTGCTCTGTGATAATAGCACTTAAAAGACTCTTGCAGAGGGCAAGAGGGGAGCTTAGTGCAAAGTGTTGTTTCATCCATCACTGGTACGAGCAAGTAGAGCTTTATGGGTCTATGTTTTCTGTCCTTGGCTTCACAGCTCTTCTGTATTGCTTTTATTCTTTGGTTTCCATATCTTTAGGATGAGCCTAATTGTCCAAGGTCACTAAGTGGGCTGGTAACAACAACAGAGACTGAATTAGAAGAGAGCAAATACATCTGACTTTCCCAAGCTTTAAAGTAAAAGCAATTTCTCTAAGAGTATTAAGGATGGTAACAACAAGAGGAGCAGCTTTCAAAGCCTGAGTGTTCCTTTTAGTCAAGCCAGTACTGCTTTGGGGATTAAAACTTGGAACAAAGACACAGATTCTGGTCCCTCCATCTTCAATTACAAGTGGGGAGATTTGCTGTGAAGCAGCATGGCTGTGAAGTATGGAATTTGGTTGTCCCTGTCATGTTGATTGTGCACCAGACACTGAGGAGTTAGCGCTCTGCCAAGAGGAGCCATCCCCATGTGGGTTTAATGTGTCTGCACTAGGCTGATTTGTGGCTAACCCTGTTTGTAGTTATCTGATGCTTACCCCTCCTTCCCCAAAGGGATAATATGAGAAAGTCTGCAGAATTCTGTACTGGTTCAGTGAAATGGCTTTGTATTGGTAGGAGAGAATAATGAGAGCATTTAAAGTGGTACATGGCTGTGGTGGTGGGCTGTACATTAGCATTTTACCTGTCTCAAAACACTGTAGCATCCCCATGTGGACTTTTGTTCTGGGGGAACAAACAAGAACATCTTCCTAATATTCTCCTTCTAACTGCTGAAGGACTCTTCACTGTGCTTGGTATTTAAATGCAGCTCATTATGTTGATATGCTTTGGGTTTTCTGTATGCTCCTTCCTCCTCTTGGCTGTCTGCAGTGTGTCTGGCTGCAGCTGATGAGGATCTGCTCTTGTGGTGTTGATGTAACACAGCTTTTGAAATCTGGGGGACTTGTTTTGAGGGCTTCCTAGCAGTGTTACTGCAGGCTTGCTGTAGCTGAAGGAGATGAATAAGGCTGCTAAGGCCTAAAGGAATCCACCACAGGTCAGGCAGAGAAGCACTGGATCACAAAGTGCCTTAATCCTTTGGAATCTAGCCATATTTTGAATGCTTTAGGTATTAAACTTTACTGTTATTAAGGCTAATGCCAGTTCAGTGGAAATGTTTTGCCTCCATACCTGGCTGATTCAGCAAAAAGGAGAAATGTAGTGGTACTCCTAACTCTTCGCTTGGTGAGGAAGATGTAGAGGTAAATATGTTGGACCTGCTCTGTAGAATGCTGCTTGTGTTGTCTGTTTTATCTAGAGTGCCTTGAAGATGGCCACAGTATCCTGAGGACTTGCTGGTTATAGTTTGATTGAAAGCAGCTTTGAATTCATAGGTGTTTGTAATTAGTAGGTGGAAAACAGCTTCCTTGTCACTCTCACTTCTTGTTTCTTCTACGCATTAAAAGCAATTGTGTACTAAGTCTGAAATGCAGCACCTCTCCCTCTTTCTCTGGCATTATAAGTCTCATCCTTTTTGTGTGAAAGGATTGCTGTCACAATGCTGAAACAGTCCCTACTGTTGTTATTAAACCCAGTTATTTGTGCTGTTTTCCTTTAGACTCTGCAGCAGCAAGAATGCAAACTTCTCTATAGTCGTAAAGAAGGTCAGCGCCAGGAGAACAAAAACAAAAATAGATACAAAAACATTTTACCCTGTAAGTATTGATTTCTTTGGTTCCCGTGTAAGCCTGCTCTGCTTCTATGCTCTATTTTCTTAGCTCATAAATAGAGGGTTAATTAAGCACCACTGTGCTTTTTCTTCTTGTCAGTGATCATTCCCCCTGTGAGGTTGTCAGTATCAGCCCATGCAATTTGTGTTCAGACACTTGCACTTTGTAGATATTGGTATTTCCCAAATATTATTCTTATCTTCAGCTTTCAGTTAAAAGCATCACATCCCTAAACTGTTTCTTAGCTGACTGGAATGCTTAAATCTGAGAGGATTAATTTATGGTGCAAGACTGCATGTGGCAAACCAGGGGCCATTTGCCTTGACTTAGTGCTTGACTGTCCATGTACTTGTGAGTTACCAGGGGGGATATACACCTATTTTGAGCTGTTATGGCCACTTGTATTAAGAAATGGCAAAGGAGGAAAGGTTGAATATTCCAGCCAGTAATGTACTGAATTAACTTAATAGCCTGTCTGTGGGATATTTAAAAATAGCTGTGTGTTCACAGCTGTAGGATGCAAGTCCTTAACGTTCACATATATTCTTCCAGTTGATCATACCAGAGTTGTTCTACATGATGGTGATCCAAATGAGCCTGTTTCAGACTATATCAATGCTAATATTATTATGGTAAGTATAATCCTACCTACAGGAGCCTTGTTGGCACAGCCCATGTCTACTCTTTAATATACTCACCTAAATCCAAGTTAGTTTTGTAACCATTTGTTAAATGATTCTTTTCCTTTAGCCTGAGTTTGAAACCAAGTGCAACAACTCAAAGCCAAAAAAAAGCTACATTGCTACTCAAGGTTGCCTACAGAATACAGTGAATGACTTCTGGAGGATGGTGTTCCAGGAGAATTCTAGAGTTATTGTTATGACAACAAAAGAAGTTGAAAGAGGAAAGGTAAAAACTGACTCTCAAACTGGCCTTGGGAAAAATCATGACATTTGAACACAATAAGTACTAAACTTTCCTGGTTATATTGATGTATTGCTGAAACCTGGTGTGCTAGGGAAGTGCTGAGCATCCTTTTTACTGGTGCCTGTGGGAATTGAGGGTATGCGCCTAGCAGATCATCAGGCCTCCCTTTTGTTAGGGTTGTCTGATGAAATTTTAGCTTTGTATATTCTAAAATCACTCAGGGAAGTGTCTGTGGTTTTCTACAAACCATGTTACTGCTCTGCCCCTTGGAAGAAGAGCAATAAATTATGGTGGTGTTTTAGAAGAGTTGACCTGAATAAACCTTATGGAGTTTTATGTGATAGCCCATGGATAGCCTGTGCTCCTCTGCAGCTTCTCCGTGCTTCTTTCCAAGTTTTGCAAAGCCAGTTGTCTGGGCTCTGCAGACATTTTGATGTCTGATTATGTGATCAGTGCTGCATGCATTGATTTGGTTTTCTCTTACTCTTCTTTGTTTTCTTGATGCTTATTTCACTTCTTCAAGAATTGCAAATAAGAGTCCTGACATAAAACAAAAGCTTTTTTATCTTGAGCCAAGATGCTTTCAGATCTGCAGGAAGGGGACAAACCTCTGCATCAGAGATGACTTCAAGAGCACATTGCCTAAGGAAGTGAGGAACCATGAAAGCTCTCAGATCTGCAGAGAGTTCTGAATATGCCTTAAAATGCACTGTAGGAGCAGCAAATACTTACAAATTAAAATGGTGGTGTTCTGGACGCAGTCCATAGAGCCAATAATACATCCCTCCATCAGACTTAAACTTATTTTAACACTGTGTATTGCTGTTCAGACTTGCTACTCCAATTGCTCTTGTGTTCAGAGGTCTGTATTGAGACTGCAAGTTATGCTGGCATACGCCAAAATCAGCGTCTTTTAGCTTCTACCCTTTTGGAGATGACAGGGAAAAAAGGGCAAAAGTAACAGAAGAGCATCTTGTTGCCTAAGTGGGCTGGAAAGCATGTGTTCAGTCATCTCTTGCTCTGTCTCGTGTTGGCAGAAAGAACTTTTTGCCATATTTTCTTATCAATATGCAGTAGTAGCTGCAAATAGGAAATGTTTCTCTGTAGTATTTGGTGTTTGGTCTGCATTTGCTGGAAGCTGTGTCTATGTACACACTATAATACCTGATTTGATCCCATGTAGACTGGTATTACATTCACAGGCTAACAGGAGTTGCTCTTTCCTGAGCTGTCACAGGAACCAAATCAAAGTAGCAATTGGTGAATCCATTCCTTGGTGGATGGAATCTATCCCTGTCCAAAGATAATCTTGAGAGAGGCATAGCACACCAAAAGCTCTACATTTCAGAAGCTACAGACACATGATGCTTCAGCTTTCTGCTACAGAGAGCAAGTCTTTGTTGCTTTGGTGATTGGTAATAGAATTAGAGAGCTGTGTTAGATCTTTCTGCTCTAGGTGATGGAAAAGCAAGCATCCAAGTTTCATTTCTGCTAAAAATAAATGGCTTATATCTTTGACTTGAATTTATTTCACAGCCTGTTGGCTTTGGATTGTAGACTAGTGTGTAAAACTACAGCATTGTGTTGGAAACTCAGTAGTTGAAACCTGTAGTTGGGTGGAGATACAAATAACAGGGTTTTAATCTCCAGGCTTTGAAACTGTCAAGGCAAAGCAGGTATTTAAGATGATAAAAGCTCTAAATGGGGACATCGCCTATACCTGTTTTTCTGAAATCATCTGGTGTTTGTATGTGGGGAAGAGAAACATCCACCTAAAATATACCTTGTCAGCTAGCTGTCCAGTTGGTGCTAGGAATTGTCCTCTCTGCCTTCAGAAATTAAAGCTTCTGGAATGTTCTTTGTTGGCCAGTTTATGAACCAGCCGTTCTTACCAGTTCCTTCTTTAATCTTGCAGAGTAAGTGCGTCAAGTACTGGCCTGATGAATATTCCCTAAAGGAGTACGGAGTTATGCGTGTCAGGAACGTTAAGGAGAGTGCAGCACACGATTACACGCTAAGAGAACTTAAGCTTTCTAAAGTTGGGCAAGTAAGTATGTCAGTAACTCTGCTCTGTGAACTGAGGTTGAAAAGCACCAGAAAAATTGCAGAAACAGACTGTTTCTTTGGAATCAATAAAAGCACTGAGAGATTAATGAATTGACCCCTGTCTTTCTTTGAAGCTCCAGGTTTAGTTCTATCTCTTTGTCCTTGGGATAATTGAAGATTCTTAAACCTAAGCACTTCTTGGCAGAAGATGCATGGCTGCAGAGCTTTGAGGAAATCTGGAGAAAGAGACGGTGCTTTAAAGTAGTTGCATTTAAGTCTAGCTAAACATTTGCTCCCTTTCATGGAGGTGATTGTGCTAGGAGAAAATGGTTCTGTGTGGGTCCAGTATGTAGAAAGAAGACTTAAGGAATACAAAAGATGAGGAAGGAGACAGTTAACTAGTGTGGAAATAGCACTTCCTTGTTAGGGAACAGTTTGGTTCAGGGTGCAAAGCAAATTGTATAAGAAGAAAATTAGCAGGATATACTAGATTGGAATGTCCATGGGATGGAGCTGAGTGTGGAGAAGTACATAAGGTTGGTGTCACTTGGTATGAATGAGGAGTATGACAGGTGAAGGTCCCTCACTGTTGGTCACCCTCAGACAGACCTTTATCATGGCTTTTAAAGGTGGAGATGGAAATGTTCTTGGAAACAACTGCATGAGAAAGAGGGAGCTGAGGAAGCAGGTGATGTGATTGCCTTGTCAGGCCAGGAAGAACTCTGGCTTGTTCCCTCCTTTAAGACAGTTGTGGTGCTGTGGATACTGCGCAGCAGGTTGGATATGCCACCATCTGATCTGGCTCAGCTTTGCCACAGAAATGCTTTTAGCTGGATTTTGGTGTGGAGGGTTTTGTTTTCATGTGTTGGCATCTTCCTTCCAGGGGAACACAGAGAGAACAGTCTGGCAATATCACTTCAGGACTTGGCCTGATCATGGAGTCCCAAGTGACCCTGGTGGTGTACTAGACTTTCTAGAGGAGGTGCACCATAAGCAGGAGAGCATTTCTGATGCAGGACCAGTTGTGGTCCACTGCAGGTATGGTGATGCACTGTGCCTCTTCTGCTATTACTCTCTACCTTGTGGAGTTAGATCCATTTTTTTTTTTGCCCTCTTTCTGCTTTGTGTTTTGCAAAACACAAAGTCTGTATGAATAAGGATTTCTGATCTTGTATGAGAAGGTGGTTCCAGTCTTGGCTCCATACATTTCAGGTGCAGGATTGTGGAAATATTCTAGTATCCCATCCCACCTCCTGCAAGTGCTTTCTCCTCAGTCTTGGCTTATAAATTAAATACTTCTCACAAGGCAAGAAAATGTTAGATATGACCCTGTAAGTTTTTTATGATTCAAGGATGTTAATAAAGGCTGAGGCACAGAGGTGCTCTCATGACTTCTGTCTCTTCCACATCAAGTTGCTTAGGTCTCTAGTTACTTTTAGCTCTGGCACTTAGTTTTATTCTGGCTGTAATTTGGAAGTATAATGTCTATTAGTGTTAGCCTCTAAGTTGGACTGGTGTTTCGTTGTCTATTCAGAAAGAGCAAAACAGTTAACTTCTGTTCTTCCTTTTTCCAGTGCTGGGATTGGGCGAACAGGAACGTTCATTGTGATTGATATTCTTATTGACATAATCAGAGAAAAAGGTATGTTCTGCTGGAAGATGAGACCAATCTTCTCCAAAGGCAAAGTTTGTCTTGCTTTTCTTAACCTTATGATGATTTTCCTTAGGTGTGGACTGTGATATTGATGTTCCAAAGACCATTCAGATGGTGAGATCCCAGCGGTCAGGAATGGTTCAGACAGAAGCACAGTACAGGTTTATTTACATGGCAGTACAGCACTACATTGAAACGCTACAGCGCAGAATCGAGGAGGAGCAGGTACATTTGTCCTGAGTCTAAAACATCCCACAGGAACATGTTAGCATTTGAACAGGGAGCAGAGTTGCTCATTTGCTGCCTGTGACTTTTGGAGGCATGACTGCTGTCTGTGGGTAACCAATGCATTGTGACAAGACTGGGTCTGTAACCTGTTAACCCTGTTCAGAGAAGTTAACCTGCATTTCAGTTCATTATGCTTGAGAATTACCTAAACTATTAAGTAGAATTAGAAAACCATAAAATGAAACCAGTGTGTTTGACCACTGACAGAGGAAGAAAATGGGGACCTTCCATGAAAATGCCAGCATGTGTGGGATCCTGCCCCCAGTCCCTGCACTCCAGCTCTCAGATTCCCTTAATGTTGTCTAGTTTTCCATGCAAGAACAACAAAAGATAAGGCTCTGTCAGTCAGTACAGAACCTTGTGTTCTGTTGTGGTTTAAAGAGGTTTTGAATATTGACAGTATTTCTAAAGCATGGTAATCAAATTCAGCTGCTAGACACTCTAATATCAATTTCAGAGTCTTCAAATACATGTTTTTTAGGAAGGCATAAGTATATTGGACTGAAATATTAAAGAATGAATGTGACCTTGTTGTACAGTGTCCAACAAAAAGCAGGGGAGTGTTTTGGTGTGGTAAGGTGAGAAAAGCTTTGGAATATGTGGTGATAGCCCCAAGACCTTCGGGTCACTCTTCCTGTTTTAAGTATGTCATTGCACTCAAATCCTACAGTCTTACAGAAGTGACTTCATTTTGTAATAAAACCCTGGCATTCTGCTTGCTGTTGCTTTTCATCCTCTGGTCATCTGGGACTTTTATCTTTGTTTCACAATTTCAGTGTCTTTCCTTGTGCAGCTGGCTTGCTGCTTGGGAGATAAAACCACACAACCTTTGAGGAGGATGTGGGGAGTTGCATGGTTAGCACAGTGCCGGATGTGAGATACAATCCTTCTTTAGAGATGGAGTGTGCCAGCTTGGGTTTGGCACTCTCCAAGAGAAGCCACTCTCTTGTGTGGCTTCTGCCTGCTTTGGAGTGTGGCAGAGCTGATTTGGTATTTGCCTATGTGATGTGGATGCTCTGTTCAGCAAAGAGGATAGAGGCTTTATTCCTCTCCTCAGGACAGCTGTTGTGTGCTCTGATGGTGATTAGACACAGGTGTTCTTTTTTTCCTGCCTTTGTTGTCTCATTTTGCTCTAAGTAGCTGCCTCATATCTGTGTATAGTGATGTAAGTATCCTCAGCTTGTTGAATAGGGTCTCTTTCGGCTGCTGCCATTTGCAGAGTATATCTAGAACTCCTTCTTGATCACTGTAATAGGTTTTGGGTAGTACTTTGATACTAAGTGGAGCACTGTATTTGTTCTGTAGTGATGAGTCTCAGTTGTGTTTCATCCTCTATTCCATTAGTAGCTCAGAAGGCACAGGTATAAAAAGAAAGTGGAAGTGGACCATTGCTTTACTTCAGGAGGTCTTGACCTATAGCTAGGGCTAGTGGCAGCTGTAGAGATAAAACAGTATAGAACTTCTCAGACAAAAACAAAGCTTTGTGGTCAGTATAGGAGCTAATGTCCTGAAAAAGCATGGTGAACTGGGGATGCTCCAAGGCATGTTTTGTTAGAGCAGAAAAAACCCTGGCTGAGTGGTGGAATGCTTGAATTTCATCCCAGTAAGATAGTTTGGGAATGAAACACTGTTTTTAGAGAAACTTTAACAGCTGGAACCTTCTTCTCTATGCTTGCTTTAACTGCAGTTGCAAACAGTGGAAGTTGGGAATGAAAACTGGTGAAGTGATTAGGACCTTTATAGGAAATGATATGAGGTCATGTTCCTGTTTGCTCTTCTGTCTGGATGAACACAAGCCAACTCTGATAAGGAATTAGGTGGTCACATTAGGTAGCCTATTGTCACGCAGGAATTACAACCAGCTGGGCTGAAGAAGTGGATTTCTGAGCAGCTGCATCTGTTCCCATAGATCTGCCTGCTTCTTGCTTGTATTCAGGAGAAAAATGTCCCTCCTCTGCAAGCATTCCTTCCTGCTTTGCTATGCTTGAGAACATCAGGATTTGATGCTTAGGTGTTGTGTTAAATGTTGTCTGTCTTCTTACAAGTGGGGAAGAAAAGCAAAGTGAATTAGGTTTATTTATGGTTTCCCCCCCTGGAGAAACGTTATATTCTGTTGCATCTGAGAGACAAGTAGTTCTTACCCCACTGCGGTGATTCTGAGTTAGAAAGGATCATTACAAGTGAATTAGAAGGAAAAAAAGCCAGATATCTACTTTTTCTTGGCTTGTTTCATCTGTTTAGATCAGCTTAAGTAATAGACCCAGATAGATCATTTTAATTGCTTTTCCTGTACAGTACAGCTGTAACTTGAATTGCTGTTCAGATGCTTAGTGTGGTGGATGGAAATCAAGCCCTAGTTTTGGGATTCAGAATATTGGGGTTTGGTATGCCATAACACTGGAATGCAGCAGAGTTTGAACCTTTTAATTTGGTTTAGTCTTACTTTTTTAGCATTAACGTTCCAGGCAATTATCTGTCCTGGCAGGAGATAGAAAAGTGATTTGTCAGGAGTAAGCAGGAGCCTGCGAGGGGGGAGGTTCAGTAAGAGAGCAGAACAAGTTGAGTAAGTTTTGAGCAATCTCAGAAGGGTGCCTTGGAAAAATGTCACCCTACATTGCTGCACGGAGCATTCTTAGTGAAGGTGAGCAGCCAGAACTCCCCAGTGGCTCTGACAACCTCTGCTGTGAGGTTGATCCAGGCCAGTTATTTAGTACTTGTTCAAGTGTTTAGAAAGCCAACCCAAACCCCCCCCCCCCCAAACAACAATTCACCAAAAAATACCCNAGAACTCCCCAGTGGCTCTGACAACCTCTGCTGTGAGGTTGATCCAGGCCAGTTATTTAGTACTTGTTCAAGTGTTTAGAAAGCCAACCCAAACCCCCCCCCCCCAAACAACAAATTCCACAAGAAAACCCCTCAAATTCAATACCCCGTGAAACTTTAAAGTCAGGTTTTAATTTCCATGCAGGTTTCAATATCTGCATGTGCTGTGGATGTTCATCTTGAAAAGGAAAAAGCCATATCCCCTTCCTTTCCTAATGTAGCTTTGCTTGCTGGAGCCTCCAGTATCTTTAGCTGCATGCCAGCGCAATTGGCTGCAGCTTGGAACATATGCTGCAGAATACAAATAACAGCTTGGGTTCTTTTTATATCGAACCTAATGGGCTAAGATGTTATTTTATTAGAGATCTTGCAAACAATGTTGTTACTCATTTGGACACATCTCCAAGCTGGAAATAAGGTCAGTGGGAAGCCCACTGGCTGGTACTATCTATTAAAGAATGAAGCGTGGTTTCTTCTGCCAAGTAAGATGAAGATTGCATATGAGTTCATAGGTTGGTGTAAACTGCTGAAGATGGTGGAAAGCATAATAGTGAAAAGTGAGGCTTTTCAGGTCTTGCAACCAATAGCTAAATCCAGCCTTTATGTCTTACCTGTTTGTGTATGTTATCTACAGAACTGAGCTCTCTTGTCCTCATAGACAAACCTTTCTTCTAAACCTATATGTGTTTAGTTACACATGTAATTTCTGCACTGCTTTCATGACTGTTTTCTGTCAGTAATCCAAAACCAGGCTTTTTTTGTGTGTTTTGTTTCACAGAAGAGTAAGAGAAAAGGTCATGAATACACAAACATTAAATATTCTTTATCGGACCAGACAAGCGGGGATCAGAGCCCTCTTCTACCCTGTACCCCAACCCCAGCGTGTCCAGAGTAAGTTCACTTCTCTTGTTAGTATAGTTTAGAACTTAGGCACTAATCATTTGGGACTTCAAATGTGAATGAGTTACCACAAAATCTGCCCTAGACAGTTGCCCTGTGCTTTGCTCTTAAATTGAGCAACCCAAATTGTCACTGACTTAAATTGTGTGTATAAATATGGTTTTCTCACACTAGATCCTTTGGACTGTAAATACTTATTTTATTTCAGAATGAGAGAAGATAGTGCTAGAGTATATGAAAATGTGGGGCTGATGCAACAGCAGAAGAGTTTCAGATGAGAAGATGTACAGAGACTTCCATGCAAAGGCAGGTATTGGTGGATGTTCAGGAGTGAGTGGAATCCAATCTGGGCTTGTGGTGTTTGGAGAAAATGTACCCAAAAGCCAACTGTGAGAACTGTAGAGGACTTTCTAATTCACAAAATGCATGTAATCCAATGGGGCATTTAAATCCCAGAAGCTCGTTTTAATTGAGTTGCATCTATGTCTACCCTTTGAAAACAATGTGGAATTTGGCTTCTGTCCTTGTGCTCTGGCTCACGAGTGAAATGAGTTGGAAGTCTTTATTGTTCAGGAGACTGAAGTTCTGCACACTGGCAAAAGATGAGTAGCAACCACAGTCTGAAGTTTCCATGTCTTTTAAAAGTGATGTGCTTGATGGTAAAGATGCATGTTTACAGAGATCCAGAGAACACTTAATCTCATGCTCAGCCTCATAAAGATGTGATGAGCAGTTACTGCTGTGCCTGTGTGCTGTGAGCAGTTGGTCTAGTATTGTCATACTAGTAAAAATGAAATCCTTTTGCTGGAAGAGAAATCTGTAGATTCTCTTTATTACATTTTAAATATCTGTTATAATTTGGTTCTTGCAATTAGACAATGGAATATTATGTGTAGGTTATTAGCTAATAAGTTTATGGGATACTTCAGTTAATGGGCTGTGAATACAGTGAAGGAAAACCTTTAAATAAGTGGCTTTAGTGATTAATTTCATTTAGATTCTAATCTGAAGCCTTTTATCATCTCCCCCCTGTGTTTTTAAAGCCCTATTTTTCCTTTTCCATTTGGTAACTGTGAGTGTGATTCACCCATTTAGTCCAGGGACCTTCTCCAAGTTTATATACAGCCTCATCTTCTACTGTCAGAGTATCGCACACTTCATAAGCACAGTTTGAGACTTTCAGTTCAGTTTAAGGCTATCTTGAGCACTTCTGTATCATGTCAAACTAAGAAATATCTGCTGGTTTCTTTCCCTAAATAATCTTTTTCTTTTCTTTTCCCTTCCTTTCCCAGAAATGAATATGGTTTTTAAAAAGGTCAAGAAAGAGACGGAAGAAGCTTCACATGAACAGTGAACTCTGAGGGCTTGGTACCTTTTCATTTATGGTTTTAATCCTTCAACAGTAGGCAAAACTTCAGACCATCTAAAGATTGTTGATCTCTCTTCTCTCCAATACCTGATTTACAATTGCTCATTCTCCAAATAAAAGGAAATCCTCCTACAATGTAGACATCTACTTTGTAGAGTCAGTTTTGAATCCCACAGACTGTTGGACTGGCATCCATTTGTTTTTTAACTAGTGTCTTTGTTTCACTGTATGGCTGTTAGTTGGGTTTTTTCCTTATTTGACCAGTTGTGGGATGTATTTTGATTTTTCTTCTGTTTTTTTTTGTGGGGTGGGGTGGTGGGAGAGCAATGGTATGGATAAATCCATTACAATTATGTAAAATACTGATGGGAACAATACTTGATTGTTTGAAAACAGTGGATCACCAGCATGACTAGAATCAGCTACATGATAAAAGTAGTCCTGATACATTTCAAACTCAGACTGAGTTTCATAAGAGTGAGCAGTTAGTGATATGAAGGTGCTTTTTGTGATGACTGATGGCTTCGATTACGACTTAGCTGAGTGGCTGGATGGGCTGGTTTTGAGTAATGCAAGGTAGCCTTTACATCAAACAAGATTTCTTTTCCATGATCTCTATCCAAAATAGACATTGACTGTGTCTCTCAAAAGACACCATGGCCTGGCAGTTTGAGAGGACACTGTCTGTATTCATTTGTCTGTGTTCATCTATTAAGCAAGAGAATGAACATTGCATGTTGATGCCTTCACAGCATATTTAAAACAGTGAAACAAGTAACCCACTGTGCAGGCTGTTACCTTAGTCTGAGGTAACCCTCTTCCCCTTCTGGGGAGGTGTAAGCTCTTGAGCTTTCTGGTTTTTAGTAAGGCCTTATGCCTGTTTGAATGACTCAATTAAAGCTGTGGGGGGAAAGTAATGTGTGGAAGCAAGGGATTCACTGAAATTGCCTTAGTTGGAAAGGGCAGCCTGAGCAGCAGGGCCAGCAGGCTTGTTCTGGATCCTTCCATCAGGCAGGAGTTGGTTACTACTCTACCTGAAGTGCCTTTCAGAGCTGCATTGACTTTGCTGTCCCTATTCGGCTAAAACTCACATGCATCTGAAACCACTTCTGATTGTTGTCAGTGAGGCACAGTCCTCCTCTGGAGCCTCTAGAACCAAGAACTGCTGTTAAGCTGCCATTTAATTGGGTTCCTTTGTTTGCTCTGTCCAATTATCTGGACCAGAAGCTCCCTTGAAAGCCATGAGCAGCTGCGGGTGTGCGGTAATGGCAGGATCGGTCCCTGGGAGCAGGTACCGGTGATGTCTTACCAACATCTTTTCCCCACGTTTCTGGGGAAGTTCTGTGACTTAAGTGGTGTTAAGCTATTATTGCCATTTTCATACAGCAGATGCAGATGGTGAACACTGCATTCAGCTGCTGTGTGCAGGGGTGCAGGGCCAATGGAACTGCGTGATTGGCCTTACTAATGAAATGATGCTGAAGCCTGGAATGTAATTAATGCAGCTTTGTGAAAGGTGAAGTAGGAGATTACATTGCCTGTTCCTGAGAGTGCTTTGCAAAATCAAATATTGGAACACTTTGTTTGAACTGAATGAAGGTGCTTCTTTAACGTTAAGCAGAATTTTGTTACTTTGCTTAGTGTCCTTTTTGTCTTCGAGGCTTTGGGTTTTCTTTGGAACTCTTTGTCACCAGCATACCATAATATGTGTTTTAATGCCATAGCCTTATACTCTAGCCATAAATACTTGAGCCCTTGCTAGATCTACAATTTCCAGTCATGATGACAGAGAAATCTGCTTGTTAGGTAGTGAGATGCCTGTTGAACATCACCTGCTTCCTCTTCTGTCCCTCGACATCCTCCTGGTGAACAAGTTGTAAGTGTTGGCATTTGTATAGAGCAATTGACAGCAATTAAATATTTGTCTAAAACTTTGTGCAGTTAGACAAATGCTACCCTTCATATGTTACAGAAGGTGGAAGGTGTTCATGTTTGGAGGTGGTGTGCACCAAACTGTAGAGTCAGGGGGAAAGTGAAGAGAAATGAGAGAAGGATCTCAAATGAATCTGAACTCTGTTATGAACTCAACTCAGTTAATGTGATGTGTCTTAAAAGATTGACCTGTAGAAGCAGCAGTCACTTATCTGGCCAACATAAAGTTGCCTCTAAAAAACTCATTTTAGCTGTTTATGACCTGCCTCTGTAGGATTTTTGTTGTTTTCTTCTTTCTTTTCTTGGAACCAGGGAATTCTTCCTGCAGCATGTGTATTAATCCTGGGGAGCATATGGTGGGAGAATGTCAATGAGGAGGGAACAGAATCTGAGAGACTGTAAATAACTTCTCCTCTCTTAACTGGTGTGTTGGGCCCTGCTGAATACCAAAGGGGAGACCTTGCAAAATGGAGATTTTCATGCACCAGCAGGAGAGGGGTGATTCTTAAAGCGTTTTTGTAAATTATTTTAAGCAGTGGTTGGGGTTTATGGCAGATGAAGCAAGAGAGAGCAATGGCCTTTGGTTCAGGGGAGAGGAGTGAATGTGGGTTTCGTGTATTCCTAGTGAGTTTTTAGGGAATAAATTTTTAAGCATTGATTTCAAGCTTTTGCTGTGTCAGTGGAAAAGGGATGCAGTTCTGAAGTGTTCTGCTGAAGATTTCATACCACAAGGGAAACTTTAACCCAACTCCTACGGCACAATAATTTATGCCAGCATGAATTTGCTGCAGACTTCATTTACTGAATGTTTTATAGCATACACTTTAATTTCAGCTAACTGTTGTTAGGACTGATTGGTTCTCCTATTAATCCTGACCAAGCTCTACTTTTTCCTCTTAAGACCTGTGTTTGCAACACGATTAACTCGAATACAGCTAACGAAGTTATAAAACCTGTCTCCTTTTTTGTTGTAGGGATGAGAACAAAATCAAGGCTGGTACTAGGATGTGTTGTCAGGTTTTGATTTCCTGCCCATAACTTCATTATTTCAAATTAATTTTTTAATTTCTCCCTTTCAAATAGTGAAACCTAATGAATAATTTCCAGCCTCTTTATTTATGACATTATTGTGATTTTTGGTTTTATTACAGTACTAAAGACTAATGAAAAAGGATCCTCTTTTTAGGTGGGGTAGACCTTGCATTTATTTTTTTTCCTGCAATGTATGAAGTATTGTACCAGAGTATTAAATGAAATGTAATATTTTATTGAGAAAATTTCTATCCTTTAAAAGGAATACATTTAGGATGTCATCAATTTGATGTGAATCATGTAAATGTTGACAATGCGCTGTTTATTATACATCTAGTGTTTCAAAAGACTCACTTATTGCCTTTTGCCCACGTACATTCTGTAGACCATTTACAGTTGTCAAAATGTGACATTAAAATAATAGTTCCTGTATAGAAATATTGGTGGTTGTCCATTGTTTTCTGTGCTGGTATTTATGGCTCTTGGCTCAGCTGCTCTGCTAGCTGCATTGTGATTTTTACTGCCGTGAAGCTCTCTTATCAGAAATAAAAGCATATCTGTAAACTTCAGAACTACAAAAAAAAAAAAAAAAGGAGAAAAAGAATGAAAAAGGAAATAAAATGGTTTTCTTAAGATGGTTTGTCATTACTGTGTTCTCCAGCTCGCACTCAGAGGAGATGGTGTTGAATGACATCTTCCACTCTAGAGCAGAGTGTTTCCATGCTGTTCTGCAGAGCCCCCTGTGGGATGCGATGCTGTTGGAGAGAGCAGCTGTCCTTCCTGAGAGCCAGCGGAGCAAAACCGCTATTAAATAGGATGTACACAAGCTTTTATCTCTGTGTCCCTACCATCTGCTGCCAGCTGGCTGCCCCATGGGAGGTTCTCTGTCCTGTCCAGGTACTGCTTCTCTCACAGTGGACCTTGGCCTGGGAGCCTTGTGCCTGTTCTCCTTCAGTGTCCAGGTGTCCCAGCTGCCTCCACTTTCTCTTCCCTGCTTCACCTTCAGATAATTGGCCTTCATCCTTTCCTTCCTGATTTTCCAGCTTGGTGTGGAACATGCTCAAAACTGGCTTGGGGAGAATTAGCCCCTTTTTTTGTTATTAGTGTATAATCAGCCATTTTTAACTGGGGGAAAGGAGGGACAATCCTGTCTCCACATCACACTTAGCTGCAACCCACTCTTCTGGAGTGAAAGAAGCTGTTGCTTCTGCTGCTTCTTCCTTCCAGATCTTTCATCTCTTACACCACTTTTCTTTGGGGCCCTGCTATTTCTTGAGATTCTCTTATGCCAGCACCACGCAGTGACTCAGAAGTGGGGCTGGTGCTTTGAAAGGAGCTGTATTGCACCCCAGGCTCCTTTCTGCCAGCTGCTGCTACCATTCTTCAAAAGCTATCAAAATCTCTGGCTCTCTGCAGCATTTGGAACTAGACACTTCCAAAAATGTGATGTCCTACCTGTTCTGTAGCCTGAAGCAGAAGAGTGAACATGTTCCCATTACTTTTGTGTATCAGTCTGAGTTTTTTGGTCTACCAATACTGCTTTTTCTTATAATCATTGGGAAGGTTCCCATTAGACACATCATCACTGTTACTGATTCCCGGAGCTGAGCCAGCCTGAGTGGCTTCACTAAAACATGAAGGGGTTTCAATTCAAGGAAAGGTTCCTCTAAGCATTGGCTCTCCCTTGATGCTGTTTGGACCATCCAAGCCCCCCTGGAACACAAGAGGGATAAATGCTGCAGGTTGTAACACAGCTGGCTGAATGCAGAGCAAATACCAGCTGAACGTGTAGTAAAACAAGCTTAATCTCAAGGCGATGGCAAAGCACAGAGATAATCTTCTGAAATGCCAGGAAGGAGGCAAAGCCCATGGTTGAGGGCTCTGCGGATCCACAGCTGAGCTGAATCCCAATGAGGACAAGAGCTGTGTAGAGCAGCTCGGGGTTAAGGCGATTACCCTGCAGAGTATGCTCTTCCTGTTTATGAATGCATTAACAGCCTGTGTGTAGCAGTGCTTTTATGATCCATTCCAGGGCTGGGAAGGAGGGACTGGTCCAAACCAAGAACTTTTGACAGAGATTAAAGCGAGGTGGTGACAGCTACAGGCCCTCCTGCTTGCTCCCAGGCTGCTGCGGTGCGTGTCTCCGTGCCCTGTGTAGATGAGTAAAATCAGGATTTGTTCTCAACGCACCCATACAAACCTGGATGATCTGATGGTGCTCAAGAACATGTTTGTTATCTCCAAAACACTTTGAAACCACACCTGGCTTCCTTCAGGATGAGCTTCTAAGAGGTTAGGTGAGTTCTGAATGCCTCCTGTTACACTGGAAGGTGTGTACCTTGTGTGTACCTCTTCTGATCCTGTAGCAAGAGCTGAATAGGTCAGGAAAAATGGAATCATTTCCATGTTCAGGGGAGCAGTTCTTGTTTTGTGTCCCTGTGTATTACACCTGCTTGTGCTTTTTGTGGCCTTCCATGTTCATCCTTTCCCTTGGGATCATCCTTGAGCCCATCGCTTGGCACTTGTGCTTCAATTCTCTGAAATCTTCCTTTGCTTTCAACTGGGGCCAGAGGCTCAAATGTGCATCTATTCCTCCCCCCTCCCATTTTCCTTTTCTAATGGTTGGGAAAGATACCTTCAAAGGATTCTAACTCTGCCGATTCCTTCCTGTTTTCCCCATGGACTAAGACAGCAAAACAATTCATAGATCAAAACGTCTGATTTAAAAACCCAGCTCTTCCAACAAGTGCCTCGAGTGTCGGAGGAGCTGCTACATTTTTAGCATGCATCATCTTTGACAACTCCCTGTTTTTTCTTGCCTATTTGCAGGTTTGCTCCCAATGGAAGAAAGATCTTTGGATTCTGATGCCGACGCTTTTCTCAGGTTTCTTATTTATGTCGCTTAGATGTGAAAATGGAGGGGGAGGAACTCCCCAGTCTCTTGTGCTGGGAGATGCTGTGATTCCTCCTGGTCTCTTTATTTTACAGTCTTATGTCTGAGCTTAGTTTCTGATTGTTTTTCCTGGCCCCAATCTTTAATTTTATAGATCTGTGGAAGTCCTTTGTATATTTACAGCCATGAACGATCACTAAAGGGGTGTAAGGTGCTGCGTGAGAAACAGGAGAGAGAGAAATAATGTGTAAGAGGTGGCTTTCTCAAACTGCTTGATCTCACTTATCTTGTGCATTGAAGGGGTTTGTGTTTGTAGAGTGGGTGAGTGTCCTTTTGAAGGAGGGGAATGGCTCTGTCCTTCCTGCTGTGGGTATGCAGGAGCAGGTCAAAGGCTGGCGAGCCAACATCGATCACGCTCGCTGCTTCAGATAAGTCTGACCTCAGCTCCTGCCTGACTGCAGCAATCCTGGCTTGCTCTGTATGTATTTGGCCACCCCATGTTTGGGGTCTTCCCATGGGATTGGTGTCCTTTGGGAGCCTGTGCTTTGGGTACAGCATTGCAAATGGACACGCTGCTGGCATCCTTTAGCAGCAGCTGATTGTACTTGTAGCACTGTCCTGATGTAATGCAGCAGAAAGCTGCTGTAATTGGGGTATTTTGGGGTAGATTTTTGTGCAACAGCAAACAGCCCTGGGACCTCTGAGACCTGCAAGCCTTATGCTCCCCAACAGAAATGACCTGGGCTCTGATATCGCCCATCTCAGCTGCAGTAGTGGGTGTGTTGTGTCAGTGTGTGACCCACTGCCCTTCCTTCGGTCTCCTGGACTCCTCTTGGCTCATCACAGATGCTCGCAGTGACTTGCATTATTGTAATTAATGGCCTTTCTGCACGTTGCAGTCAATTCACATTCCTCATGGCTCATGAGCTCAGGGAAATGCAGCTCTTCCAGAGCATCTACACTGCATCACTTCATGCTGCTGTTCCTGCCAGTGTCCTGTGCTAACCCCTGTGTAGCCTTCAGCCTCAGAGACTGCTACTGAGATAAAGAAAGAGATTTAACTAAATACTGTGTGAAACCTGAAATCAATCCCTAAGGGTTCTTCCATAAGGAGCTGTCTGAAAGTTAACCATAGCAGCTCATAACTGTACCACTCATCAGTGCTGTGCTCATTTCCCAGGCCTAGATCTGCATAGTAATATCAGCATCTAGACAATCTGCTCCTAAAATTCACCTGAATCAATCAAAAAGCTTCGAGTGTGACTTCCATTGCAGAGATGCATTTCTGCATAACAAGGAAAAGCAGTAGGCTATTCAAATTGCTCTTCCCAGGCACAGGTCACTGGATGAATTCAGTCAGGATCATGGTGCTTGTATCAGAGATAGGAGAGAAGTCTGGCGCTGCTCTCCCAAATACCCAGTGCCTGCCATCAATGGAAGCCAAAGGATGGAGCCAGCATGTTGCTATCACCCTGCGGAACAAATGAGTGTGTCCTTAGGGTGGTCAGCTGTGCCAGACTGTGCCTCCATCCTTCCCAAAGGAACACTTGGGGTCCTGCTCGCCCTTCAAGTACGAAGTTGTTCAGGATGAATTACACAGTCTTAATGTTAACACAGCTGGGAAATGAAATTGGGACTGGAGCCGTTGTCTTACCACTACCTGGGCTTGCTTCTTGTTTGCTGTCCTTCCTCCTTGCCAGTAGCACTGTGCCTTAAGCTGTGGGACAGGAGGATCACAGGAAGTCTGGTGTTGCAAAAGGAGCCTTTTATTCCTATGGTTTATGATGGGTGAAGGAAGAAGGGTCGTGGTGGCAGTGGGCCCCATCCAGCAAGGCTTGTCCTCCTTCTTGGTTGCTGAGTGTTCATGAGGCTCAATGCTCTGGCATGGGATCAGAAACTGGGAAGAGGTTTTGTTCCAGGCTGTGCTGCAAAGGGGCTAATTGCTGGTGTGTAAGAGCCTGGAGGCTCTCGCATGTGAGTGCTTGTCACTCAGCTCAGCTGCGGAGCTGCTTTGTGCTTAACATGTTCAGCTCCTCTGTGCTCCAGGGCAATGGCTGCGTTAAACAGCCCACGAGCTCCGGCTCTGCTGAATTTGACTCTTGGAGATGTGGGGAATAACAAACAGACGATGCTGAGCTGTCAAGTACAGCATGTAAACAAGCACTGGGCAGATCTCAGGCCTCTCCAATATTATCCCAGCAGGCTCCAGAAGAACCAAGCATGAGGTGTTTATGCACGGTTCACCTGCCTGGATTGCTGACTCCACTCCCCTGAAGTCCCTTTGCTGGGGTGAGGAGCTAACACTGTCCTCTGGGGCCATCGGACCTGGTTGTGAGCCCCTAGCATCACAAAGCATCCCCGTACCACCACCAAAGAGCAGTCATTGCATCACAAAGTATCCCTCTTCTCCTCTCTCCTGTTAACTATTTGCACATTAAACGTGCAGAAACACATTGTGCGTGTTTGCTTTCCAATCCTGAGCCTTGCTGACCCCTTTCCTGCCTTCCCTTTTGCTGGAAGATGTGTTTTGCTCATGTTACCCTCATTGTTTAGCAGTGCACAGGCACAAAACACCCCCCGTGTCCCATCAGCCTGGGCCCAACCCTCCCTGTAGCTGGTTTATCTCTATTAATAGTTATTTCCTCACCGAGCATTTTTATGCTTCCGTGCACTTAGGGGAAGGTTGCTTTCCAGTTCCCTTCCTATCACTCGCGATAAACAGGGTGTCAATTCCAGGAGGAATGGGCAGGATGGGGAAGGCGTTGCCATGGTAACGGAGGGATTTCAGTGATTGGTATCCATGGCGATTGTTGCTAAATTCTGAGAGATTTAAAAGCTGCTTTTATTTAAAGCAGGACGAGCGCGCTGCTGCCTCCGGTGCCGGCGCGGCGGGGAGCGCGTGCGGGCGCACACGTGCAGGCACGGGCAGCGAAGCTTGGTCATGCATAAGAAAGGAGGGGAAGTTTATTTCCAGGCTGTTCAGGTGCTGTGTCACGTGGCAGTGGGGACGGTGGCAGGTTCTGATCAGACCTGCCCGTGCAGGGGTTGGGATGCTCCTGTGAGGTGTCTGTGGGTGCCTGTTGCAGCCAGCCGGCTGCTGGAAGGGGTGGGTACAAGGTTGGGAGGGTGTGAAATAGACCCAGGTTCATCTCTTCGGGGTCCTGATGGTGGGAGCAGCTCTGTGGGTTGCCAAAGGCTGCGGCACTGGGCTGGTTCAGCATGGAGAAGGCTCCTTAAGGGGACACCTTAGAGCAGCTCCAGTGCCTAAAAGGGCTCCAGGAAACCTGGAGAGGGGCTTTGGACAAGGACCTGTAGGGACAGGACAAGGGGAATGGCTTTAACCTGCCCGAGGGGAGACTGAGATGAGCTCTTAGGCAGAAGCTCTTCCCTGTGAGGGCCTGGAGCAAGCTGCTCTGTTGGAAGGTGTCCCTGCCTATGGCAGGGGTTGGAGCTTGATGAGCTTTAAGGTCCCTTCCAACGCAAACCAGTCTGTGATTCTAAAGCCTGCTGAGCAAACATGTTTGTGCCATGCGGGTACCTGCTAGTGCAGGGCTTTGTGAGCACAAGTCCCTTGCCCTGTTTTGTCACTTTGCCTTTTCTAGGAGCAGTCCAGTGAAAGTCTCCCTGTGCGACGGGAGGGATGCTCCCAGCCCCATCACATGGAGCAGCAGTGGGAATAGCAGCCTGTCACCATCTGGGCTCTGTTTCTGCTCCAGATGGATTGGGAGCAGACACTGTGGGCTCCAGCAGATGCGGCTTCACCATCCTCCATGGGCCCAGAGAGGGAATTGCTGCTGTCTTTGGGCACAGGCTGGGATCAGGCAGAGAAATCCCTTTGCCATAAGACCTGTGACTGTGTGGGAGCAGTGGGGAGTGGGATCGGTGTCTGTGTGTGCCGATGAGCCCATGGCTTGGTGCTGCCTCCTGCAACCCTGTTGTTATTGGAAGTGGAGCAGGAGCAGCTGCTGCTGCTTCATTGACTGTCCCATGCTGGCAGGGGGCTGGAAAGCTACGGCAGAAAGTGCCAATTAAACACCTCTCCAAAACGATCCTGTTCTATCAGCAGGCATAGAAAGAGCTGGATCTCAGGGACTTGGTGCTCCTTTTGTACCTCCAGGATGAAAACGTTCAACCTGCTTGCTGGAAAAGGTCCAAGTAACACAGACAAGGGGCAGGTAAAGATCCCTGCAGGCAGGCAGAGCTCCTGGGTGCAGGTTTAATAGGTGGGATTTATGTTTCCCTGCTTGGTCCAAACACTCTGAGCCAGAAAACCTCTTGTTTCTCACCCATTTCTGTCACAGAGAAGCAGGGCTGTGCTTCTGTTGATCCACTTTGGTTTAGGCAGCAATTGCTCATGTAGATGCCTCCACTTTTTCTGGCAGAGATGCTGCTGCCTCCTCCCTTTCTGCACTTGAGGCCACTGCCATTGGAAGCATTCTGTAGGTCCTACAGAGTAACCAGTTGATGTGATTGCACTGCGAGCAGTGATCTTGCAAACACTTCCATGCCCAGGCTATTGCTGCCAATGTGAAGCTCTTTGCCTGCCTGAGATTTTCCCTTTGCTTTTCAGCATGGTTGTGCCAGGGATTTAAAATGATGCTGATGTTTTGTTGGGGTTTGATGGCTCTTTTGCACCAATGCTGTATTTTGTACATCAATCCTCACTATTAGGAGGGGGTTTGGGGCATCCTGTGTTGCATCAATACCTGGTGGCTGCATGGGCTTTCTGCTGCCATCTGCAGGGTCAGTCTCAGTGTGATGGCTTCCCAACAGGCTGATGCCTCCTGCCACGGTCCTCCCAGCACGATGTGCTTGCTGCTGAGCCACCAAGGGTAAACGCTGTGTTTAACAACACACATTTGACCTCCATAGATCGAATTAGCACTGCTTCAGCAGCTGCTGTGCTGGCCATTGCGCCTGGCTGAGCCCCCCTGCATCGCATTGGCTGATGTGATGTGAGGAGCAGCATCACCAAGGGCAGTGTGTCACACCTGGCTGAGAGATCCAATTGCTCCTTGTTTCCAAGGGAAATGAAACCTTGTTCTCATGTCTCACTGTCCAAGCAAGCAGCGCTGGAGCATGGCAGCTGCTGAGAGTGGAAAGTGGTGTGTTTGGGATGGATGGCTGAGCCCTGCCTGTGCTGCTGGGGGAAAGGGGAGGTCTCAAGCACGGGACTGGATGAGGCACTGGAGTTGCTTTTTCTTGGGAATAGAATCCCAGAATCCCAGCCTGGTTTGGGTTGGAAGGGACCTTAAAGCTCCTCCAGCTCCAACCCCTGCCATGGGCAGGGACAACTTCCACTGGAGCAGGCTGCTCCAAGCCCCTGAGCACTGCCAGGGATGGGGCAGCCACAGCTTCTCCGGGCACCCTGTGCCAGCACCTCAGCACCCTCACAGGGAAGAGCTTCTGCCTAAGAGCTCAGCTCAGTCTCCCCTCTGGCAGGTTAAAGCCATTCCCCTTGTCCTGTCCCTACAGGCTCTTGTCCAAAGTTCCTCTCCAGGTTTCTTGCAGGCATACAGGAATTCCTGTGGGAATCCATCAGCTCTGGCACATTCTGAGTGCTGGGGTTTCTTAGGTTTGTTGTTTGGGGCTGAAAAATGCAGTGTGTGCTGGTGATCATTACAGCATCCACCGAGTTCGTTAAAGGATCTTTTTATGATCTGATTTGCACAACTCCCTTTCCAGGCTGCTGGGCATGATGAAATACTGCTGCCCGGGCTGTCACAGGGATAATTGGTTGGCATTATGAATCATCAAAGTATGTTTCCCCCTGGAATTTCATCCTGACGTTTGATTTAATTTTCCTTGACATCACATCCATTATATTGCATCGCTTTGCCCTCACAAGCCGCTTTTGCATGCTGGGAGTAAGGACCAACAGGTTACTTACAGAGCAGAGCTGCTGTTAGTGGGAGCATTTGTTCTCTGCAGAGGAACCCTTCCCAAATGAGCTTGGAGCTGTAAAAGTGCTGGTGAGGAAGCAGGATCCTCCCTTCTGCTTAAACCTGAGGCTTCCTGATGAGGATGTGATGGGGCTGTGAGCTGAACCAGCTTTGCTTGGTGTCCCTGTGCTTTCAGTGCTCCCAAAACAAGGACATGGGCTGACTGCTGTGCTGGCCACCAGAGATGTAGAGTGGATGTGGTGTTCTCCATGCACCACACTTTCCCCAGGACCCTCCTGGCACTGAATGAAACCCTAGTGTGCTCTGCACAGAGCCATGGGGGGTTGTGCTGGGAATGACCCTGGTGACAGCATCAGCTCCTATGGGGACATTCAGCATGCCAGCACAAGCTGAAGGTTTAACAAGCTTTATGCACCCTGGTGTAACTCTGATGGGAAGAGACCCCCTTAAACCCTGCAGCCACCCCTACCCCTTCCCTTTTGGCACATGGGACTGCCCTGTAGCATCCCCAGTTGAAGCTGGGATCTGCTGCTCCAGTGGATTCACAGGCTCCCTCCCTCATTCCTCCCTGGCCCAGCTGCCTCTCTCAGCCTGGCAATTAGTGCCAGTGCAGGGTCCTAGTAATTGTAGCAATTGTAATGTTTGGATTTCTGGGTTAATTGGTAATGGCTGGTGTAATGGTTCCCCTCTGGATGTGTCTGATCACAGTCATTACCCTTCCCCGTGCAGGGGAGCATCGTTCATTGCTGCAGCCCGCAGCGAGGGTGCTGGTGGGATCCCTCTGCATGGGTGCTGTGGTGGGCTCTGTGCTTTGGGATAGACACTCACTGCAGGGCATCCTCTCCATACCCTGATCAGACATACCCTTAGGAGAGCAGAGGCTGCTTTGCTTCTGACTTGGCAGCAATGAAGCTGCTGCCAACGGTGCGTGGTTTTAGGCTGGATTGTTCCAGCCGGCTTCGCTTCCTTATTGCTGCTGCAATGACAAATGGGAAGCGGAGATGCCAAACACAGCAGCCTGATCACAGCAGCCTGATCACAGCACCCTTCTGCTTCCCGCTCCCCTCCTGAAGTCCTGATGGTAAATGATGATGAATGGCTCTCCCTGGCTGTGGCTAGGACTGGAGATGGGGGAAGAATCAAGTTTGTAAAGGTCAGGTGGTGTTTCAGCTCCCTATAACGCTGTAATGGGATCTGCAAAGGTGGGTTTGCTCTTATCATGTTCTTCTGAGCCTTTCTGTGTGGGTGATGGTTCTGCAGTGATGCTGGTTGGACTCTTGTAGGGCTGGCACTGGATGTGGGGTTTCATTCACAACCTTTTCTCTGCATAAATGGAACCTGGTTGAGTCACATCTCATCTCACTCTTCTCCAGCTCATGGTGTGGAGATGCTGCTGAGAGCAGCTTTGAGCTTTGCCCATCAGTCATATAAGAGCTTCCTATTGAGAATGGTCTTTAATGAGAAAGGTGGAAAGATGCTGTCAGCAGCATGCTGTGGTTGGTGTCTATAGCTGAACACACCTGGAGGGCTTGGCAGTGACACATCCTAAGTAGTTAGTGACTGAATTGATAACCTTTTAGGAATACCTGTTTTCTGCTCCCAGCTCCAGCCCTTATCTCTAAATTCACTCCCTCTCCCAAGCTTCAACCAGCATAGGATCAGTGGCCAGAGATCCAACTCTTTGGCCATCAGATCTACCCATGTGCCTTGTCTATCCTGCTAATGGGTGTTTGGATTTGAGCCCATTGGGTGCAAACCTCAGCAGGGGCATGGACAAGCCAGGACACTGTCCTGGCAGCATGTGTGGCCCTGTTTGAGCTGGCAGCACAACAGGGGGATAAAACCATCCCTTGTCATTCCTTGTGCTTTTAGGGGGGAAGGAGGTGTCCTTTGAAACTCAGCTCATCCCAAGACAAAGCACAGCTTTGTTTTATTATTTTTAATTGATGCTTTATTCATTTTCTATTTAAAATGGGAGGAAAAGTGAAATCCAAGGCGCAGCTGCCATGGGGTGGGCTGGGTGGGAAGGGGAGGCGAATGGAGAATAGGCTTAGTGGGAATCCAGCACTTAGTTTTGCAGAGGATTATCCTCCGTAATTCCCTTTTAGAGTGATTTGGGTGAAAGCAATGCTGAATTGGCATTCACTTGTTTGTTTAAACCTTCCCTGTTGCTGGGCACTGGCAAAAGGTGCCCGTCTTCCATGAGAAGGTGAAGTTATTCATTGTCTTTAACAGCATCTGGAGAGCTTTTGATGAGAGACTAAGTGTGAATATGAGGGAGATGGGTTTGATCTGTGGCTGCAGCTGGGTTGTCTTTGGGTACTTGCCTGGATTTCAAATGAGCTTTATCCTCTGTGGCCAGTTTTCCATCACGCCAGTAACCCATCCTGCGTGGTGTGTATGCCAGTTGCTTCTTTGCATGGATTTAGCAGCTTGTGGGAGACAGAAAAGGGAAGATGGGACCATCCTGGCACCCTGCACCTTTGGGTCCCACTGGTGATGGGTAAATGGGATGAGTTCTGTGCTGCCACAAGGCTCTCTCCAGGAAGAGCCAGAGGGTTTGAGTACAACGCGTTTACCCAGGGATGAAAGCTCTCACTGGTCACGGGTACCCAAGATCTCATCTGGTTGAGAAAACAATTGCTCAGCACCCAAACAGCAGCAGTCTCCTGTAGCCACATCAGGTCCCTCTCCTGCAGGAAAGACAAGGACAGAATGCCTTTCCTTTGGCTGGAGAATGCTCTTGCCTTGCTTTTGGTGGGGATAAGCGATGGGGAAGCAAGTGGAAGTAATTCTCTGCTGTCCTCACATTATTGACTTTGCAATGATGCTGGGATGATGATGGGTTTTTAGTTAGGGATGGGAGAGGTGTGATTAGAGCTGACTGCAGAGCCGTGTCTTCCCGGGACCTGTTTGCCAGCCTGTCTTTGACCATTCCCATCATTAGGGCTTTACTTGCTTTTCCGTTTTCTTTCTCTTGTTTACAAGAAATCTTCTCCCCCACCTTCAGTGAGACTAAAATGATGGTTAAACATTAATTGGCAAAGGCCTAATTAATTGCACAAGTTAATACAGGAGCTGGAGGAAGCTATATGTATAGAAGACAACCTGGAATAACTTACATTGAAGGAGACTGTTGGTGGGAGTTTGTTGTTGAGGGTCTGTTATTAATCTCCAGCAGGAGAGAAGGGAACGGGAGAGGTCACTGGGAAGAACTGGAAGTTCCCCAAGTGGATCGGGGGGCAGAAATGTGGCTCATCTGGTCTCTGCCTTGTGTCCCACCAGGTCCAAATCTGTAGGGATAAGGGCTAATGGAAAAGATACTCCTGCTTTGGGAATTGAGGTCCTCCTCTTCTTGGGGTGGTCCAGCACTGGGTGCATCTCCTGTGCTGCAGCTCCATCCCCTTGAGGAGCTGGTTCCGGGCCAGTCCTGCTTGGCTTTCTGCTCCAGTGCCACATCCTCTGCTTGGAGTCGCTGTATTACAGCGTTCAGGTCGGCTTCTCCTCTGGAGCATCCCTCTGGTGAAAGCAGAGCACGTAAATGCAGCAGTGGTGGAGCATATTTATGGGTCACTGCAGCAAGAGTGCTTGGATGGAGACCTGCAATGTGCATCCTTCAGTGTCCTCTCTCGGCTCTGAGTCATCTCTGAAGGCCTCATCTAATCGAGCTCTTCTCACACCCTCGCTATGGAGCCTCGGTGTCTCTGAGCATCCGACCAGTACCTGATGAGTTCGTGTTCCTCTCTCCTGTTTTATCTTGTAGGAGGAGGGAAGTGAGGGAGGACCATTGGTGGCTGCAGCCTGGAGATGAACCACAAGATCATGTCTGAGCATTAAACTCTCCAGGGAGAGTGTTTGGGCTCCACAGGCAGACTGGCTGTGACCACAGCAACTTGGGAGCATGGAGATGGAGCCATCAGCAGGTACCAGCCTCAGGCTGTCACTAATGGTCTTGTTGACAGGCAGGAATCAACCCACTTTGTGAGAGGTCCCTGGGACAGGAGTCAGTGTCTGGGCAGACCCAAGGAGGGACAACAAGAGGACAGGGATGCTGAGTGGTCCCTGCTGCTCCCAGGACCTTGCAAAGCGCAAGGGGTGATGGATGCTCCAGGGCCCCAGAATCAAAGGCACCGGTTGAGCATCAGGATTAACTCCTCCTCCTGCCACAGTTCCTTCCAGACACGAGCTCTGACGAGCACAGCACAGCGACCACCCCCTCCCTCCCCTCCAAAGAGGTGACATTCACAGCAGCGCCTGGCTCAGCCTGTCCCATTATCCCTGTCCAAAGGTAGGAGCCTGCGGGCTGGGGACAAAAGGGCTCATCAGCATCAGGAGAGCGTTTGCTTCTCTGCCTGCGCCTGGTCAGAGACGTGAAGGTTTTACAGAGGAGCACAGGCAGGGGGGAAGGTGCCTCTGCGTGCCCAGCAGCACAGACCTGATGGGGTTTTGCTCCCTGTGATGCTGCTCGCAAGGGTAAACGTGCAGCAGGAGCTGTTTGCTCAAGCATGCTGTTGCCTTGAGGCTAAACCCTTCTCCCTGGGTTGTATAAAGGCACCAGAATGGACACGGGGGCTCAGGTGAGTGCTCGCTCCTCTGCACTGACACTGATGCTGCCTGAGGGCTCCCTGCAGCCCCTGTCCTTCCTTTGCCACCCCCAAGTCACCTTCATCCACCACGAAGCCAAGCAGGACAATGGACCTTCTGTCCACGCCCTGCCACCCAGGTCCTCCTGGCAACCCCTGCACATGGCTTGTGTGGCTGTTACCCTGCAGCTGATGTGAAAGCCTCCTGCTTTCCCCCCAGCTCTGGGGCTTTGGCTGTGCTTTTGTCCCTATCCTTCTGTTTTTCAGGACATCCCAAAGACATCTCCAGGGCAGCCCAATAGCCACCACACTCCTCCTGCTTTGAAGGCAGGGCAGCATCCAGAGCTTTTCATGCATTGACTGCACCGAGCAGAGCAGTGACAGCTCCTCACCAGAGCTGGTGCTGGTGTGGAGTGGGGCTCCGTGCCCTCTCCAGGAGGGGAAAACATGTTTGGACCAAAAGCAGCAGTGCCCAGATACAGGTAGAATGGTTCTGCTCCATCCTGCCTTGCTCCTGCTGCTCTGGGGTGAGGAATGCCCCATTCCCAATGTGTCCCAGTGTCCAACCCCATGTGGCAACTACCAAAAAGAGCCCTAAAAACGCCTGGTTCTGTTGGTAACCTCCTGCTTTGCTGCTGTTCAACCTCTGTTTCCCACACCAGGAGGCACCAGCAGCATCTCTGCCGCCCTGTGTCCTTGCTGCCCTCACTCAAAGCCTTGTGTAGGTTTGGCTTCTAGAGCCCAGTTTCCAGGACTTTCCTTTCTCGAGGGTCCTAAGAAGTGATTTTATTGCTGTTGCCCATTGCAGAGCTTGCCGCTGATTTCCCAGGAGAGGAATGAGAGCTGGAACATGAATCCAGCATGGAAAATAACCATCAACGGGCATATTCATTGCGCTGAGGACGGAGCCCTGTTTGAAGCCGCAGCAGCAGGGTGACTGTGTGTGCACCCACATAGAGTGGGAGAGGAGAGAACCCCCTGTGCTGTTTTAACCACATTTCCCTCTGTATTCATGCTTTTTAAGGCCAGAAGGAACATTTCAGCCTGAGCTTTGCTATCACCCCTGCCATAAAACTGCTTTCCCTGCATTCATTATTAGCCTTCATTATCTAGAGGCTTGTCAGCCAGCAGAGGATCCCTGTCAGTGGCAATCGCTTCCCTCGCCTGGCATTAGGGCAGCTGTGTGTTAACCAGCTGTTGGGAGATTTAACACAGCTTTTGCTGTTGACTTTTGTCTTGTTCCAGCTTCTTCATCAAGATGTCACCTGCTGGTGACTCAAAGAGCCCATCGTGTTGGTAAACTCGCTCCGGAACCTCACGCAAAAGCTCAGGTTGGTTTAATGGAATCTGTTCCTCATAAATGTGCCCTGATTGGCACTAATTAAATTTCATTTCTTCATTAAGCAGCTCCTGTTTCAGATCTTCCTTTGGTTCGCCCAGCTTCAATGTCAACCCAGCTATTTGGAAGGTGATGTGGGTAGTTTTAACGTATGACGGAATAAATAACACCGCTGTGATTTAAAGAAGCCTTTTGAAAGGGACCTAAAAAGCATTAAAAAAGGAGATAAATCCAGAAATAACTCCTTGGCCAGCTCTGTAAAACCTCTTTGATTTTAATTGCTCCAGATCTCGCTGCTTTTTAATAAGTTTGGCATTAATAATCTCTGCTTATTGGTTTATTTTAGTTCGTGTTGCGATACAGAATGGCTCATCACGCTATGGCAGGAATGCATCCTCTCATTCTTCCTCTTCCATATGAAACAAACCCAATTTCTCTGCATTATCCTCAGCGTTTCCAGCCTGGCTGTTGATTACAGGGCTGACACCCCTGCTTGGCTCTCTCCATCCTTCACCTGATCAGGCTTGACAGGGCTGAGCACGATGCCTCAGCACTGCTTGCTCTCGTTACCTTTCCTCACTTTCCAGTTCAGCTGCGAGCCGGAATCTGGCTCTATGGATTGCATCCCTGTGGAAAAAACCCCTCTCTTTTAAAGTCACTCGGAGTGAGGCGCTGATGCATTTCTCTCTCTGCAGCTTTTAAGATAACAAAGGAAACGTCCCCAAGCTGTGGCCAAGCTCTCTCTTTTAAATGAGATTCTTTCTCCTACCTGTCTGGGTTCACCAGCATCTGCAGCTCTGGGGTTATTGGCTCTTCTAAAGCAGAAAGAATTGGGTGTGTGTGAGGCTTTGCCGCTTCAGACCTTATAGCACAGCTTGAAAAGCTGATGCACAAACCAGCATTCTTTGGGTACCTTTCTGCTGCTTTATCTGCCCTGACGGGAAAAGCCAAGCGATCATAACTTGGTCTTAGAACACAAATGATGCCTCTTTTCTGCTCCTCGCGTGTCTCTTTGCTTTCCTCAGTTTTAATCTGCTTTTGGCATCTGTTTGGGTTTCCATAGTGTGCGTTTGTGGGGGGATGCATTCGGGGCCCACAGTGCTGGACCAAGGGCTGGATCTTGTCCCTTTGGACCCTTCAGAAAGCTAGTGGCTGTGCAAGCACTGGGAGGGGGAACAGCACAACAACCCAAACTCACAGCCAGAGGTTTTGGGGGGCACCTGCAGCTACATCCCCATCCTGTACTCCCGGGGGTAGCTTCCCAAGTCACACAGCAGAGTGTGAGCCCCCGGGGGTGCGAGTGCAGCAGGGGAGCTGTTGACAAATCCTTCCTCCAGGCTCCTCCTCTGGCAAGTGGTTTGATGCCGTTGGATGACTCCCATGCAGTGCATTTGGAAAGCCGTTAGAGGATCCATTTATGGGTGGAAAAAACCCATCTCCTTTGAGAGGACGCCTTAAACTGCGCTGCCAGAGCTGTAAGGGTGGTTTGGAAGTGATTTGCTCTGAAATACGCACTGGGTTTATTCCCCTCTTATTTTTCCTTTCAAGCGCTGCACCAGGATTTATTCCTCTCTCCCACCTCTGAGCATGGGGGTGATTGGTTCCCATCATGGCACAAGAATTGTGTCCATGCTGCCGTGTCCCTATCCCTGTCCCAGCAGTGCACGACCCTGGGAGCATCCTGTTGAGCTCAGCTCCATGCACAGCAGCTTGGCTGGCTGTAGGGGAAGGTCCATCCCTGCTCCCATACCTTCATCCCATGGAGCAACGCTGCCCGAGGGATGCTCTAGCAGACAAGTGGCCGCTCCTCCTCTCCATCTCCCTGCCTTTAATAGGAACAGTGTTGACCCCTGCCAGCCCAGTGCTGTGGCTCTCCCTCTATGGGGACACCAGGAAGAAGTGCAGGATCCATGACTCCTGGATCCATGTCTGTGCTGGCAGGAGGTGGCTGCCAGAGCAGTCTGTGGGAGGGATCTCTGCATCATCCCATCTTGATTTACTACATCCCTGCTCCCGCTGCACTGCGGAGCAGATGGAGCTGTTTGGTCCTGCTGGCCTCGGGGCTGTGCAGAGTTCCACAAGCGTGCTGGGTTTGGGGTTTTGTTTTTGGATCTCAAATCCTTCTGAGCAAGGAAGCTTCAATGAATCTTAACTGAGCTCTCAAAGTTGTGCATTAAAAGCTAACAAGGCAGGGTATCAATTGTGCGGATGTAAATGAGGAACAGCTCCAGGGAAGTCAGCGGTGGCTTTGGGTTGATGTTGGCATTGAGATGTCAGGACCCAGCTGAGTGATGGGGGCTGGATTAAACCCACTTTCTTCTTCTTCCAACCATTGGCTGCACAGAGGGAGCTTTAGCAGTTAAACCCTGGGGGTGAAAGGAGTGAGGACCTCACAGCTCAGAGGAGGTTTTAGAGACTGAATGAGCAGGAGGTCTCTGGTCTCCTGGGCCGGGGAAGCTGAGGATGTCTCACACTGAGCATTGTCCTGCTCTGGAGCACAGCAAAGCCCCATCTGCTCAGGCCTTGGTTGCTCAGTCTTTGCTGGCACCTCTGTGCTCTCCAGCTTGTCTCCAGCCACCTCCACCTGTGCCAGCCCCTCCAGCTGAGAGGAGTGGATCTGACTGGGTCTCCATCCTGTGGGATAATGTACCACATCCTGCCTGCAAAGTCCCTGAATCCTCTGGCTCATCCCCATCAATGCTGATGGGATAAAAGAGCCACCAATTTCCCTTGCCAGAATCCTGCCTCTTGCCAACTCTACACAGGTTGTTGATGTTGTATTTGTCCTGGCCATTTAGGAACTGAAGAGCATTCAGCCCATCTAAATTCATTTCTACTGTTTGCACTCAGCTCAATTTTCTCTCTTTTAACTCTAATAGCACTCGTTGTCTTCATTCCTGTAGCAATGAAACCCCTAAATGTAAACAGAGGTGCAGGTTGGGCAAAAGCTACACCCAGCACTGCTGGTTCCAGTGTTTGCAGGCTCTGCCCCAAGCAAACCTCTGGTTTGGGGGTTGCTGGTCACTGCTTTAATGAGGTTTTGATGGTTCATAAGGGGAAACCTCTTTCATGATCCAGCTTTGATAGCACAGAATGAAATCACTGCAAGAGATGGAGTCTGGGAGGGCGATGAGTTTGTGTTTAACCTCTTGGCCCAGCTCAGCCATCGTGGGGAGGGTTCCATGGGTCCAGAGGCAGCCTGGGGCTGCTGACCATCATGGGATGGTGCCAAGATCCCCCTGGTTCATTTGTGCTTCTCAGTCCTCCTTTAGTGCTGGATCCCTCTGGGATGTGCTCAGTGGCGCAGGGTGTGAAGCAGGAGTCATCACCAGGAATGATGCTGATGTCTGACAGGAGCGATGGCTCTGATTGCATCCCTGCTTTCTGCTGGGTTAAGGAGTGGAGCAGAGAGTCCCTGTCATGGGGAAGACCCTTGGGAACAGCTTTAGCACTTCCCAGCACTGTCTGCTCTGGTGTCATCATGCTTTTGGCTTTACACTTGCTAAGAGGGCTGGAGGAGCATCCTTCAGAGCTGCCCCAAGGGGAGATGTCCCAACATGGCCCTGCCTCCCTCTCCATGGGAATGCCACGGATGGGGAACCACATGTGCCAGCACTTTCTACCCAGGTCTTGTTGCAGCCAGAGCCTGCTGTGTCATGGGCTGCATCCCACTGCAAACCTGGATGTGAGGAAAATCTGGATGTGGCCAAAATATGTTGGCAACGGGCTGTGCCCCAGGGACAGAGCTGGGTTGTGGTGGCATTGAAAAGCAGGGCTGGGAGTCCCTGGGATGCTCCTGGGATAGTGGGATGTGGGTGAGCCAGCACTGCTTGCCACGGATGTAGTCTCCGGCTCCAGCTTCACTTCCATAAGCCAAACCAAGCTAGGATGAGCTGATACCTGGAAACAGAAAGTGTGTCCCTTAGGGATTGCCTGTGGTCTGGCAGGGCTGGGGTTCGTTAATTTGAGCCATCAATGTCTGCATCCATGGTGTGGCATCACTATGGGAATAGCCCTGGGGATGCTTATCCCTGATGAGCGTCAGCCCTGGGTATCTGCAGAGCATCTCCCATGAGCCAGCTCTTGGGGCTGGTGTGACAGCCCTGCTGCCTTGTCCCCATTCTCCAGCATGATGCAAGCTACTGGGCCACTTGATGAAGCATTAAAGGTTTCAAAGGTGATAAAGTTCCTACAGGCCACAGATGAAGTTCCTTCCTTGCTTAAACAGCAAGAGATGTCTGCTGGAGAGATGTCAGGTAGGTGCTCAGCATTTATTAGACACTAGAGAATCTACTCGGGACAACACCCCCACCCCCCCCCCCAGGGGTCTCCCAGGGGAACCCCAAGTTTAGGGGGGCCGTGGGGGGCTCTGACCTGTGTGAAGTGCTCCT
>NDXB01016379.1:229704-262254 GCA_002631895.1 Agapornis roseicollis
TCGGGACCACCCCCCCCCCCCCCAGTGGTCTCCCAGGGGAACCCCAAGTTTAGGAGGGCTGTGGGGTGCTCTGACCTGTGTGAAGTGCTCCTGGGGTCTGCATGGAACAAATCCATCTGGGAAGGAGGGAAGCAAAGTAAAATGTGTATTTAACACATTACAGCTGAGGGATGCTGAAAGGAAGAATGAATCCAGGCAGGAGGAGAGGGATGGGGGTGGAAAAGGGCTGGTCTGCATCTTGGGGTTAGAAAGCTGGTGTTTCCAAAACCACCCCAAACTTTTGCGTTTGTTAATTTAGGACTGACTCTGCAGCAGATAAATCCAGGGCAGGTTTGTTGGTGCTGCATTGCTGGCAGCCAACACACAAACACAACCTGAGAGGCTGCCAAACAGGGAAAAACAGGGAGAACAGTTCCATGTCAGGATTTACAGCCTGGAAAAGGCTACAGCAGCCGGCTCCACCCCAGGGCAGAGAGTGGGAAGGGAGGAAGAGAAGCTGCTTTCAGGCTGTCTGTGGCACAGGGGGCTCCTGGAAAGGGATGTGGGCATCTTGGGGTCTGTGCGATGCTGCCGGCTCCATGAAAGCCACGTTTAGAAAGCGAATGGGTCCTAAATGTGGAACAATTCATCCATGGTGGCTCCCTTCCCATCACTGCTGCTTCTGCCCGACTTAAACACATCCAGAACCAGGGGTTCTTGTGCTTGGGAGCTGCTCTAAGGTCTCCCCTTAAGGAGCCTTCTCTTCTCCAGGCCTGACCTGCACCTCAGGGGCAGCCAGGGCACAGGACCAGGCACTGGGGATGCTCTTGCCAAAGCCCTGGGGCTCTGTGGGATGTGAATGTCCCCAAGTGGGTCACCTACTGCCCGCGGCCAGGGATGTTCCAGGGCCAGGGTGGGAGGTGGAGGGGAATTTAGGCCACCCATCAGGATGCACCATCGGTGTCGGAGGTGTCCCTGAGATGTCATTGGGACACCAGGGCCACAGATTTACAGCAGCTCTGTTTGGCTGAAGGCAGATGATGGAGGATGTGTAACTCCCTTTGTTTCCTAGGCAGGGAAGAGGCCACTCAGCTCTTGCTCCAGTGCTTGCAGGTAAGAGATGTCTGCATCCAGCCATCATGAGGAAATCCCGTTCTTCCTTCTAACACTTCCAGGCTGCCCGTGGGGACAAGCAGAGGGGAAGAAGGGGCTGCAGGGCAGCAGGAGGTGGCTGTGCAGACCCCAGCTATGTGAACGGGAGCTCAGGAAACACTGAATAGAGCCTGTTCAATGGGTGCAGGTGCACTGGAGCTGTCCTGGAAATGAGGTCACTTTAACTGTTCCTGGAAGGAACAATAGTTATACTGAGTGCTGCTGAGGTTTGCAGCTGTGAGCGCATGGGGAGCAGTCAGAGGCAGCTCCTGGCTGGTGCCTGAGTGAGCTGTGGATGTAGAAGGGCCATATTTTGGGTGGGCTTTGCAGGAGGATGGGGCAGATGATGGAGAACTTTGCAATGTGCTCATTTGCCTCTGCTAATGCAAGGAGAGGCCAGTCCTGACTGTCGCTTCTCCAGTGTCAACATGGGAAGGAACATTGGAAATCCTTCCTAGCTGTGGCAATGGCATCTTTTAGTGGTGCCAGCCTTTGGTGGCACTGAGGGTCTCAGTAGAAGTGCTGTGTGCTAAACCCCATTCAGCTCCTCAGGTCTGAATTCCTTCCTGCCTGTTCTCCCCCTTTCCAGGGATGGGGCAGCTTCTCAGCTGGAATTGGGAATCTCCACTGGCCTCTGTGACATGCAGAGATTTACAGCCTGGGCTCTGGGCTCATCCGTCAGCACGGTGCTGGCACTGGCAAGGTGCTTCTCCCAGCTCCAGGGACCTTGTGCTGCCTCCAGCCAAATCTCCCTGGCTGGGTGTGGGATGCAGCTACTGCTCCTCCTTAGTTACCTCTTGGTCCCAATGGAATGTGGTTGTCATATCTTATGTTTTCCCAATGCAACAGTTGAAGGGGAGCATCTCTCTCTGCCCTTGGCTGAGGCTGCTGAAGCAAAGATCAAACTCCCCAAAACACCCAGATCTGATCCTCTGGGAAAGAGCTGCACATCGGGTTCAGGGTTTGCATGGAAATCCAGGTCAGGGTTTGCAGGTGCATTTGTGATCCTGTTGGAGCACAGGGTGGGAATGTGCTGCCCATGAGCCCATAGCTGATGGCCAGCCTGGCACAGGTGGCATTGTGCTGGAGCATCCTTTGTGGAGTGGGATCAAGTGGGATCTGTCAAACCAAGCACTGAACTCATGCTGTTTGTGTCCTGCATTAACTCTCTGGCCTGTGTTAGCAATGTTATATCAGGAGCAGCCGCTCAGGTGAGAAGATTGTGCCCAGAGGAAGGGGAAAGCCTGGAAACCCCACACAAAGAGGTGGTTCTTGGGCAGCAACACAAAAGTGAATCGCTTGCTGTTGTGTCCTGAGGGGCATTGGCTGAATCTGTCTGTCCAGCGAGCACCCAGCAATGCATTTCAATGCATGGCTTCTTCATTGTCCCCCTTTCCTGGGTCACGAGTCCAGTAACAGCATTTTATGTTCAGCATGAAACCTCAGAGCTATAGATCTCAACCAAGCTGCTGCAGCTCGCCCAGCAATGGGTAACTTGGATTGATGGGTCTGATCTGGGTGACTTTCTCTGACCTTCTGCATGTTTCTCCTGCATGAGGGATGGTACCAGCACCCTCCTGGGAGGATGCTCAGGTTGGACATGGGGGTTTTCAGTAGGCCCTTCCTTACCCAGGTTAAGAGAACAGTGTGAATACGCGTTAACTGCTAGGAAGCACTTCTCAGCCTGCTGTTTTCTCTGAGTGTTTGTGTATACAGGAACATCAAAGCTCTCAGAGGTTGTTTTTTCTTCAAGCAGCAGAATAACTCTCCACAGCATTCAGGATCAAAGCAATAGCACTGACATATCTCAGGAACTCTTTTCTCCCTTCGCTGTGGATGGGATGCAGGTGTTGGTAAGAGTATTTGTGCAGTGATGCTCCAGGTTTAACCCTTCCCAGGTGATGGGGGATTTGCTCATCCTCACTGGGTGAGTGGAGCATCTCTGCAGGCTCTTAGCATGGTTTTCTGCCTGTCTTATGTATGGATGAGGAATGTCTTCCCAAAGCAGGACCTATGGGTAGTGCAGGCAGCTCTAGATACACCATCCACACGTCCTGGGAGCTCCAACCAGCCTATTTTGAGCTCCTCAGTTAAGGCCTTGTGCTATGGGCTGAGCGACCTTCCCGCCTGCAGCCCCATCTCTGCACCATGTAAAGAACTCAGCTGCTGCTGCTGCTTTAATTTCCCAGAGCAAGTCATTCCCTGAAGGAGCAGACTGAGCCACAATCAATATCCTGCAGCTTTGCTGGGAAATGAACCACGCTGGAAATCAGCCTTACGTGCAAGACAAAGGGCTCTGGTGGCTTCGGTCCTGTGGGTGTGAGGGGATGCTGAGCTGCTGCTCCCCCACATCCCAGCCCCTGGACCCTCTGTCTCCCGGGGGGCTCCTCATCCTGGCTTGGATTTGCCTCTGGGATCATTGCTCCATGCAGCCAAATCCCTTTGTGCTGCTTGCGTTGTTGTTCGGGTAGGACTTGATGACAGTATCGATCTCTGAGCTTGTTAAAGAAGCTCGCTGCTGGGAAAGGTCCCCTCTTGCTCAGTCCCATGTGAGCAGAACCTGTGCTGAGTCAACCTCTCGAGCAGAACAGAGATTTGGGAGGGTTCAGGCTTGTTAAGACTTTTGCTGTGGATTTATATGGGAAAAGGAGCACATACGGCATGGAGATGGGTCCCCCAAACCTGCTGTCCCACTGAGTGCCAGTGCTCCTAAGGGAAAATGAAAGAGAAGAGAAATAATAACAAATGAACCCAAAAGAAGCCCCAGTGTGCCCTGCCTTGGATGGGATAATGACCAGTGGCCATGGTCATCACTACTTGAAAAGACCAAGAACTGATTTATTCAGTTGATCCAGGTCAGGGATGGACATGGTGTTTTGGTGAGCAGTGCCATTCCCATTGCCTCAGCAACCTTTCTGCATCCCTCCTGCATGCAATTCTCCATCTGAAGAGAGATGTGGGAGCCACCAGCTGGGATCTGCTCGCATGTTTTGGCAGAATGGGAAGATATTGTTGGAATAGGGCTGGGGTCAAGCAGCCTCTGGTGAGCCGCCGCTTGCTGCTGGGCTGGGCTTTTCTTTCCCAGTGTAAGTTTTCCGTTTGGAAGCTGCTGGGGAGTGAGATAAGAACAGGGTGATGGTTCCCTGCTTCAAAGTGGAGCAGCCCACTTCTCCACGGGAGAGTGTTTCCAGGTTTCTGTGCATGGCTGGGAATGTGGCCACCTGCCTGGGCATTGCTATTCGCTGGAAGTTAATTATTGCAGATGGATAGAACAAAAATCACTGCTGGAGGCTGAGTTGGGGGCTGGTATCCATTATCTCTATATGAAGCCCAGCATGGGGTGGTTATCCTTGTCATCAGCTGGGCACAGAGGCAAAACCCTGAGCCATGGGGATGAGGACAGCATCACCTCCAATAGCAAGACTGGGTACCACATCCCTCTGGTTCCTTTTCAGGCTTCCCTTCTTTGGCAATGTCCCCATGGATGGGCGCATCTTGCTACACCCACCCCAAATGCCCTTGGAGCTGCTTATTCTGTGGGTGCAGCATTGCCTCCCTAGTGTGGAGGAGTGAGAACGGGGCACACACAGACCCAGGTTTGCAGTCACCCCTTCCCCTTTGGCTGGCGGCTGTGACAGCCCCAGCATCCCAGCCTACGGCCGTGGGATATGGGAAGTGGAGAGACTCTATTTTAATGCACCGCTGTGGGTTGGTGACCTAGAAAAGCAGCTCGGAGAGCAAGAGTGTGAAGTCCAACCTCCCCCGCTGCAAGCGAGGCTGCTGAGCACAGGGTGACCTATATAAAGCAATGGAAGAGGTGCTGGGGGGTGCCGGTCCCCCAGCCCTGGGGGATGTAGATCAGGATCCTTCCATGGACACCCTGAGCATCACTGCCCTGGGCTTCAGAGAGGGTGAGAGATGGATGAATGAATAAACCCCGTTGTTTGGAGAGCATGCGGGCACACAGGGATGCAGTGGTGGGATGCAAGCAGCTCCTTCCTGAATGGAGCAGGTCCATCCCAGTGCTGGAGGGTGTCACCAGCAGTGACAACTGTTGTTACTGAATACATATTAGTAATGGTGTAGTACAGCCAATGCTCCTCATTCAGGGGTGGAAGGGAAAACAAAACCCCTTCCTCCCCTCTTTTTAATGCGCCTTATTGGAAATAATTTAGATCATTTCAAGCTTACAGGTACATGCTCTTTGCAGGCTCTCAAAGGAAACGAAGCCTGGTTATTCTCAGCCCAAACCAGTGAGTTTCTGAAGCACTGTATTCAGCAGAGGAGAAGACATGCCAATTAATTAGATCAGTAAATAAGTTACACTAATCCCATTAACAAAAGAGGAGCTGGAGATTAAATCTTTTATGGCACTTACTGAAAAATTAATGCAGGCAGTCTTTTAGGAGATATATTCTTCCCCTCACCTCACCAAGGATAATAGTGCAGTTATATAGGACAGAATGTTATCAGAAACGAGAAATGAATGTAAAACTAGCACATATCTTATTAAAATAGCTTAATGAGCTGCCTACATGATTGAGCTGGGCCTGCCGAGCCTGGGGCTGTGCAGTGCTGCTGGGACCATGGGCTGAGCCCTGGGGCTGAGCTGGGGGTCCTGGTCCTGTCTGTGCCAGCATGGGGGGTGTGGGGAGGGGAGATGGTAGTGCTGGGGAGGGATTTGGCGTCGCCGGGGGTGCCTCAGGATGTGATAGGTATGGGGTGAGGTGGGAAGTGGGATGAAGTGGGATGCTGAAGTCCCCTCTGACAGGGATGGTACCAGGATGGGGCTGGTGAAGATTGACACTATGGAAAGGGCTTTCCTTTTTAATGTCTTTATTTAGTCATTATTATTCCAGCATTTAATGGAGGGGATTAGTCAAAGAATTCTCCTCCATCTTGTGCCTTGCTTGGTGTTTTCTGAGCTGGACAGAGGGTGGGCTGGGGGGGACCAAGGTGTTAACTAAATAGTGTGAATCCGACTGCATCCCACACGGGTCCCAAGGCAGGTGTGTGTGTGTGTGTGTGTGTGGTTTTCTCCCATCCTATTTTCTCTTCTTGCAAACGTAGGTGCAAACTCTGTGGTGCCCAAAGTTCTGAGCACAACCCCCCTGGTTTCAGCTGCCAGGACCTGTCCCACTGCTCAGGGAGCTCAGCTTGGTGCCCATCACCCCCTTCTCCATCCTCCTCTCCCTCTTTTCACTTCCACCTCTTTCCCCAGAGCTGATTTTACCAATGAGGAGCTGGTTATGGGCAGTGGGAGCTTTCCCATCTCTCCCACATCTCCAGTACTAAGTCATCACTAAAGCACTTGGGTTGAGTGATGGACGGAGAGCATATATGAGGGTGAGCAAACAGGAGTTATGCTGGTGCATGTTTCCTTCTGTCACATCCCTGGAGCTCCTCAGAGCATCCTTTGGGATCTGTGGCCAGTTGGGCTTGGGGTGGGGGAGCAACTTTTAGTGATTTATAGAAGCGAAAAATGCTCTTTTTAGGGCCTGAGCTGCCATCAACCATTTTAATTCAACTCATACAACTGCTTGGAGCTGTGGCTGCGAGGGGAGGGCTCGGTTGCTCCTGTTTTACTTTCCCCTGTATCAGAGCCACTGACAGCTCTGTTATTCAGAGCTTTGGTGTGCTCAGGCTCCAGGAGTTTATAGATTTCCACTGGAACACTCCTAATTAAAGGTATTGAAGAAAGAGCATTTTATAAAGCTCAGATTCCTTTTTCCATTGGACTGCCTCCACTCTGCAGGCATCAGAGGAACTCTGGCCCGGCACTGGCTCATTGCTCCCAATCTCCTGTCCAGCACTTCAATTAGATGCGACTAATTGAGCTATAAAATAAAGGGAGAAGTTTCCTCCAGGAGCATCCGAGCAGCAGTGCAAGGGTGGCAAGAGCTGAGTCAGCAGCATGGCACGTGCCATGGGTTTGATGCTTTCATCTGCCGTTTCCAGCACCCTGCTCCATCCCTATTTCCATCCCAGGCTCCATCCCTGGCACTGGCTGACACCAAGGATGGGAGATGCCTGCAGATGAAGCAGAACCTGGCTCTGCTGCCTCCAGGTCTGGTTCTGGTGCTGATTTAATGCCTGGGGCTGTCTGTAGTGATGAACTTGGGTTTATTCCTCATTTATTCCTACAGAAATCAATGGGAATGTGCCGGGCTCTGTCCGAGCCACCGGGCAGAATGGCTTTGGGGTTGAACTGAGCATTTTACTGTGTGCTGAGCCTGATCACAAGGGGAAATATAAGAAATCCTTGAGAATTAGAGGGCTGGTGAATGTAAAAATAAACCTGGGAGGAAATAAATAACTGAGCCTCCCTTACTTTGATGTGCAGCAGGAGATGCCAGACTGCCAGCGTGTATTTATAATTCCACAGGAATCAAACCAGCTCTTTTCTCTCAGAAGATGGGTTAAAACAAGGGAGTGGGGAAGTGCCGGGTACCCAGCACAGGGAACTGCAGGGGTTGTTTTTTCCCTTTCTGGGAAGTGAGTTTTAAACCTGCCTTTCAAATTCCTGCCTCTTGTTGTGAGTCTCCAAGGAAGGTGTCAAGATTCCAGGCTGAAAGCACTGTGCTTGCCTCTGCAGCTATTTTGCATAAGCAAGGCATTCTTTCACTAAGTAAAAACACACAGGTGAGCCTGAAAGAGGAGAAGATGCCCATCAAGCATCCAGAGGAATGCCAGTCAACATTCAAGCTGCACCAGTGGAATGTTTTCCTTGCTGAAGGCAGGAACATGCTCCATCCTTCAGGGATTTCTGTCTCTGCAGGGATTTCTTTTTAAGTCAAAAAAAAAAAAAAAAAAGCAGGGTTTTCATGAAGGGTTTACTTGCAACTGGTTAAAAAGCATTTCTGTCAAAGTGGTGACATTCAGCTGTAGGAATGAGAAACTTTGATTCCCCCCCTACTCAGGCATCACATCATTGGTGGTGGCTGAGTGTTGCTCAAAGCCTGTTGGTCTCCTGCTTGCAGAGCAGCTCAGATCACATCTCACCCCCTTCAGCTTCACCTTGCACCATCCTTTATCAACTTCTATTCATTTTATTAGCTCAGCGGCTCCTGCTGAGGTGTCAGACCAGCTCCATCCCATTCTTCTCACCTTGCTTCACCTGATGAGACATGGGGCTTGGAGCAAGCTGCTCCAGTGGAAGGGGTCCCTGCCCATGGCAGGGGTTGGAACTGGATGAGCTTTAAGGTCCCTTCAAACCCAAAGCGCTCTGCGATTCTATGTGGGAGCAACTGGCATGAGAGCTTCTGGAAAGCTGTAGAATCCCGAAGGTGCTGTGATTCCCCATTGGAATACAAAGAGCAGGTAAATTGAGGCTGCTGGAGGTCAGAGCCCCCTGGCTGGGAAGTGCAAGGTGGTGCCTGGGGTGAGCTCAGGCTGCTGCCCCTTTTGGGTTATGAAGCCAGGGGCGCTTCAGCTCGGGAACCGGGTCCCAATCGCCTGTTTTCCCTGTTCCCTGCAGTAACCATCCTGGAGGTAGGATCAGTGTGCTCCTGGACTGCTGAGCAGTGCTAAAGTCACCGTAGAGCTTGGCCAGCGTGCTCCCTGTTGAGTGTGGGGCTCAGGCTGGTCTAGACTTAATCTGGGGAAGGGCTGCCAGGTTCTGGGATCCCGTGTGCTGCTTAAGCCGTGTGCTGCTGTTTAAACCCGAGTGTGGGTCCCCAGATCCCAGCAGTGGGAGCCCGGCTGGGCTCTCGGCTTGTGCCGCAGGCAGTGCAGGGAATGGACCAGCCCCGCTTCGAGCCCCAATGGGGGGATGCTGGCGCAGGCTGAGGGGATGCAGGGCTGGGGAGATGCCCAAGGATAGGGAGGGATGGAACAGGGCGGGGAGGAGGAAGAACGGCACGGATGGGTGGATAGAGGATGGATAAGGGAGGGCGCCGCCGCCTCTCCCCCCTAACCCCCCCCCCCCCCCCCCCCCCCGCACCCCGCTGCAGGAGCCGGGGGGGTCCTCCCCCCCTTGCAAAGGGGCTGCCCCCGGGGCGGGCCCGGGGCGGGTCCCCCCCCCGCCCCCCCCCCCTAACCCCCCCCCCCCCGCCGCAGCTCGCTGCAGGAGCCGGGGGGGTCCTCCCCGCCTTGCAAAGGGGCTGCTCCCGGGGCGGGCACGGAGCGTGTCCCCTCCCCGCTCCGCTCCGCTCCGCAGTGCTGCCGGCGGAGCCGCGCTGCGCCCAGCCCGGCCCGGCCCGGCGGGACCCCGGCCCAGGTAAAGGGGGAACAGGGGGGGTCGGGGAGGGGGCTCCGGGGGTCATGGTTCCGGGATGCGGATGCGGGGATGCTCGGGCAGAAGCAGTTATCGGGGAGCCGCCGGCCGGGGCAGGGCGGGCGCTATGTGAGCTCCCCGCGGCCGCGGGTCCTGGAGCTCGGGTACGGGGCTGGCATCGCCTCTCCGGCGCGTTCTTGCAGGCGGAGGGATGATGTGGTCGCTGCTTTTGGACTTCGCTGTGTGTGGGCAACTTCAGAGCGTGTCCGACGTCTGAGGGTTTAAGCCCCTGATGCTCTTGTCCTTGTCCCTGGAGTGTGGACAGCGCTGGGAGCTGAGCCCCTCCCCTCGGTACCTCACAGGGATGGGATGTGGAGACCACCCCGGCAGGCGCTGTGAGGGCACATTGGGTTTTCTCCTCCCTATTTGGGCTCTAAGACAGCATCACCACCCAGATCAGGGCCTTTAGAAGGTGCCTTCTCTGCTGCTTTCCCAGGGTGGACAAAGTGATGCAAACAGCATTAAAACCTACTTGGAATCGTAGCCTGAAACCTCCCAGAGGCAAAACCAGCCACCCTGGAAAATAGGCTGAGGCTGCTCACTGCTGACAGGTTGTTTCAGGAAGGGGACCCGATTATCTCTCTTGCTGGTGTCTTTCTGTTAATTCTGGTTTCAGATATAAAGTGGAGCAGCAATTTGTCTTTGAGCACTAATGCTCTTCATCTCACTGTTAAAAAACTTTGAGTGAGGTGGCTGCCCTGAATGTGGCTCTGTTTTGGGCTTGGACCACTCCTGGGATCTAAAAAGTGTGTCTGGATCAGCCTGATCCCCCCTTTCCTGGAGGCTGCAATAAAGAAAAGACAATACAGGGCTTCAAATCATGGACAGTTGGCTCCAGGGATGCAAAGATGATAACAGATGAACCATTTGCTTTAATTACTGGTATCAAAAGCCCAGGCTGCAGCTTAGCCTGAAAATAAATATTGTTAATGTTGTGATACTGGGCTTTATTTGATGATGCACCATTCATCTGGTAGGGATTTAGTGAGCTGCCTGCTTCTGCTGTAGGGGCTGACTCAGGAGATCCATGTGCAGTCCTTCCATGGGGACCAGCCACATGGAGCCAAGGGTTGGAGCCCCATGTGCTGAACGGGGGTTGCTGTAGCATCCTATGGGCTCTTTGCTGGGCATCCCCCAGCAGAGCAGCATTGATGGGTGAGTCTGGTCCATGATGTTGGTCCGCAGCAGCCCCGCAGGGCTCTGCTGTATTGGGCGACGTGGTGGGAGCTGCTTGCCATTGCCTGTGTGCTTGGTCCTGCGAGATGAGCTCCCAGTGAAGACCCTCTGTATCAGACCCATTAAGAGCAACCCACTGGGGTGTAAAGAGCATCCCCTGCTTGGTGCTGGCTCCAGCCTGCTGGTCTGCTTTCTCCTCCTTGCCAGTCCTGCTTTTGCACTGGGGAGAGCCAAAAAAGCACGTTGAATATGGAGAAAGCATGGGTTTTGTGTGGACAACCCTTTGCAGCGAGAATGAAACCTGGGAGCCTGTTGCAGGACTCTGCTGTGCCTCTGTGTGTGTGCTGGTGTTAAATGTTCCCCGGGTTTGGAAAGGACAAGGGGAGGAGAACTGCCAAGAGGAGTAAGGACACTCACAGCTCCTGTGTCTTTTTTGGTGCTTAAATTTTGAGGAACTTTCTATGGGACTCCATCTATGGGATGCAGATGATCTATGTCTGCTGCAGGCCCTGGGGGCTGTGCTGACAGCGGTGACCCTCTGGCAGCTCCTGCTGCCTGCAGTCAAGTGAGGGTGTCACTGCAATCATTGCCAATTAGCGGTGATAGGTAATGAATCACTCCGGGTGTCCCAGCTGAGCACTGAGGCCTGGGCAGGGAGCAGTGCCCCAAGGTGCAGCCTGATTCATTCCCCCATCCTCGTTAAGCTGGAGGCTGGGGCTAATGACTGGGATGGTTTATAGTGCTGGGAGATGCTCTGGCTCTATCCCTGTCTGTACCTGCATGGGTCTGAGCAGCACCACTCCCCTCCAGACCCAGGAGGTGGATACAGGCTTTCCTGTTTGGGGCTGACATGGTGGTGATGGGGGGACAGGTCTGTGTGAAAGCAGGTACTTAACAAGTGTGTGTGGGGAGGGAAAGGAGCTGCTTTCAGTTGGAAGTTGGAGCCTAGCATCAACCAGGGTGGTGCAGATGCTGAGCTGGTGGCTACATGCTCTTCCCTGATGGTGGCTGGGCTCCTCATGGCTCTCAGGATGCAGTGCTGGGAGGACATCCTCTGCTTAAACCTGTCTTGGGTGCCTGGCTTTGGTTGGGCACCCCTGTTACCCCTAGTGAGGGCAGGCTTGCAGCATTTGGCATCCTTTACCCGTGGTTTTGGGGCAGGACATGTGCTCTTGTGTGATGCCGTGGTCCTCAATCACTGCTGGGGCATCCTTCAGGGACTGTCACTGCCTTTGGGAAATGCCCCTGAAGAGAGCAGGAGCTGCCACCTCTGAGCACGCTTTGCCTCTTAGGCTGGCAGCTACTTCCCAGCCTTCTCCATCATCGATCTTACTCCTGCTGCTGCTCCTCTCATCGTGCAGGGGGTCCCTGTGCCAGCATCCCTGATGGGGCTGGTGCATCCCGGCGGCTCCTGCCACACGCCCCATTCCTGGCAGTGCCCGAATGGAGGGCGTTGTGCCGGAGCCGTGTGGGGATCTGTTGCTAAGCAGCCTTTGGAGCAGCTCTGCCGCGGTGAGAGGAGCGATGGCAGCACCATCACCGTGTTTCATAGCACTGGGTAGCCTTGGGGTGCACTTGGGCATCACCCGGATGGGGACCCCCAGCTCCAGCAGCCACGGGTAAGTCCCATAAACCTCAAAGTGATGTTTTTCCCTCCACCATTGTCTTTCCCGCAATTAAACAGTGGGAGTAAATCCTTCTGACAGCATCATAGCAGTGTTTGGTTTGGGAAGGAGCTGCTGGAGGGAATGTCAACGTGCTGCTTAAATAAAACTGACTGAGCTACTGCTCAGCTGCTTTGGGATGCAGCTTTGTCTGGAGGATGACAGGGAGCTGGGAATTAAGGGAGAGGGAGGGAAAAAAAGCTTCTCTCAGCACCTTATGTGAATTTAAAGGCAGTGGAGGCATTGGCCAAACCAAAGGCGTTGGCATTTGGGAGGGCTCCCGGCTCTGTTGCTGGATTCAGCTGGAGGATAGCGGAGGCAGGAGCATCCCCGTGGGTTCTAGCATGGGGGAATGCACTGTGCCATCAAGCAGCATGCCAAGTCCTGGTGCTCCTGTCCTGGTGTGCCGTGGGGATGGGTGGCCGAGGAATCAGGACCAGGATGATGGCCAGAACTTGTGTTGCTTTGCATTTTTTGCCTGTGGATAACCCTTACCTATGGCCTGTGGCCATTACCATCAGTTACCTGCAGGGTCATGTTTAGCCTCCATTAACCAACTGGTGCTAAGCTGTAGGGCCTCTGCTCTCTGCAAGGCTCCAGTGTGGGGCTGAAGGACACAGTGACCCCAGGTTTGCAACCCTCTGCTTCTGGCTCTTTCCCTAAAGCTGAATTTCCAGGACCCCAGCCGTTGCTTTGCCACAGTGCAGCCAGAGGACTCCATTCTCTGGGATCTGATCCCACTTTATGCCATCTTTCACCAGAGCAGCGTTGCTGGCTGGTTGAGGCACATGGATCCCTACGGAAGCACGGGCAATGTACTAGCATGGCTGAGGGCCATGGGGTGCTTTACCTGTCATAGGGTGACTGTCCTGCTATCCTGTGCCCCAGTCCCAGTCCTGTGCCCCAGATCCCATTGGGGGATCCAGGCCAAGCAGCTGCAGGTTACCACTTACCCATGTTTGCTGGGGTCTGCCTCTCCTCTTGCTCTTTTATAAAGCTTCAAATACCTTTTCTGTTCCTGAAGCACCACCTATTAAGCAGCTTTCCCAGTTTAACCTGAACTTTCTAAACCAGCTTCTCTGTGGGATGAGGCAATGTGTGGATGCTGGCTGCCTTGGGACCTCAGGATCTGAGGGAGTTCTGGTGCATGGGACAGGGCTGGGTTGCTCCCTCCGCTCCCTCTGCTCTGCCGGTTACTTTGCAGCATTCCACAGCTGCTTCAGCGGCTCTTTTGGGGCTCTTCACACCTTTTTCCCCTTCCTCTGCATGCAAATCCATTAGTACCAAATCCTGGCTGAGCAACGTGCTGTCTGCTCTGGCAGCTGTCTGTGGCCCCTATAGCCAGGCACACCATAGGGAATACTATGAGGTGTGTGTGTGGCTCCTGTGTTTTTCCTGGCAAAGGAAGAGCCCAGGCATTGACAGATGCTGAGGCAGTGCCAGGCGTGGTGCAAAGTGCTTGTACCAGGTCTCTGGTCAGGACCTAGGGTCCCCTATGGTTTGCACGGCTCTTCGGGGTGCCAGGCACCAGCCCTGGTGCTGGGGCATTGAGGAGGGCAGGATCAGACCCTGATGGACTTGTGAGATGGTGGTGAATAGGAGAGAGCTCCAGCTAGAAAGGATGTTGGGGGATGCATGTGCTGGGTGGCGTGGGGCACTGGTCCCATCCCAAGGCTCTTGGTGCATCCCAGCCCCTGCATCTGCTGGGAGGGGGGGGTGTTTCCCACTGGGTCACCCTAAAATACACCCCCCTTCTGCCCCATCGGCAACCACATGCTCATAGCCTGCTTTTCCCCATAAATCAGCTCCTATGGCTCAGGGCTGGCATGAAAACCCCATCAGCCTGACAGAGGGTAGCGTTTGGATCCATTCGAGTTCAAACCCTCTTGTTTGGTGCTGACACACAGAAATAACCTCCCCTTGGCACCCGAGCAGCAGTTTGGGTTCTTTTTTTGGGGGCTGGCTGCTGGTGTTGAACACCAAGCTGTCACCAGTGCTCTGCCTTGCGAGTGTGTTTGGTTGGGTGAATGGACGGGCTCTAAACCTGCTCTTTCAAACCAGATTAATGGCATTAGGCTTTGTCAATGCAAAAATTACCTCATCATTGGCACTGGCAGGTGGTGTAGAGCAGCAGACTTATTCAATATTTAAGAAAGCTGCATTGCAGAGCTGAGAAGGCTGGAGAAATAGGTTGCCTGTGTCAGTGTCTTTGCTGGTGGAGATGATCTCTGCAGGCACCAAGTGTGAGATGTTGAGCTCACCATAAAAACCTGATTGTTGCAATGGGAAGCTTCACTATAAGGAATGTTCTGGTTCCTACCCCACTATGTTATTTCTAGATGGTTAAACCAGTGCGTTCGGGCAGCCTCTTTGCAGATGCCCAGCTGGTGAGGGCACCATGAGTGGCTTCAGGTCTTGCCTAGGGTACCGGCAGCCCCATGTTCTGCCTGGTGCCCATGGGGCAGGATGTGCTCGTGCCATGGGGCTCCTATTGCCTTTCCCTGCCCACCCGGGGCTGCTGGAGGGTGAACGGGGTCTGCTGGTTGCTGATGCTGCATCTTCTGGCTTTTGGGTGCTGGGATGAGCCCATGAATCAGAGCCTCTTGGCTTGGAGCAAGAGGGATGACTTGTGGCTCAGTGAGAGGCAGAGATTCATGGGAGGTGTTCAAGCCCTTTTTATTAAGGCATGATCAAACTCATGGGCTCCGTCATACAGAAGTAATGGAGCAGTGTGATTAGAGTCATGTGCCTCTTCCTTAAGGCCAGAAATTAAGATCTTGCTTCTATTCCTGGCTCTGCTGCCTCACTCCTCCCAACCTCCGCTGGGAATCGGGAATGAGAGGGCTCCTCACATCCCTGCTGATGGCAGACCTGGGGAGAGCAGGTCCCAGGATCCTCTGGGAACAGTTCAACCCTGGAAGGTCTTGGCATCCTTCTAGGATGGAATGTTTTCATTTCGTTAACTAAATGCTGCTCATCCCATCGATCACAGCTTGGATTGCCACAGTCTTTTGCTTGCAAGCAAGGGGGGAAAAAAGCCACTGTAAGCTGTTATTTTGTTCTTTACCATGCACTAAAAATACAGAAGGAAGCATTGGGACATGTGAGAGTAGTTGCTGGAAGTAATGCAAAGTAGAGCTTTGAAATCTATTATTTATAGGCGGAGGGAAAGGCTTGTGTATTCCTCCAGGAACAGTCCCCGGGCTCTTCTCCATGTGCAGCAAAGAAAAACACCCGCAGACTCTCTGTTACAAGCAGAAAGTTCTAGTTGGGGAAGGAGTTTTCTTCCCCACTGCCAGGGATCTCTCTACCCTTTTTATTAGGCAAAACCAGGGATGTTCCCCTATTCCTTGCACTCCTGCTCCATGTATCTTGGGCAAGTCCTTTATCCACCTTCACCTCCCCACAAACAGATACTGATGGCGCTGCCCTTCATCCCAGTGCACCCCATTAAATCCGTGTCCAGCCCCAAGGGTGTCAGCTCCTAATGGTACCCAATAGGGGTTTGCTGCTGCAGTGCAGGTTGGGGAGGTGCTGGTGGGGCTCAAATGAACAATTTGCTTATTTAACTGATCTTGTCCATTGAAGCCTCCTGGTTTGGCACAGGAATGGTGGCTGGATGAGACCAGCAGAGCACTGATCACCCCACGTGCTTCACTTCTATTCCTTTTTTATATATCTATGTATTTTTGGAAGTTATCAGTGAAGCAAAGGTGAGCCTAAAATCTCTGCTGTCTCTTCAGGAAGTGATGGAGAAACCCTGAGCCATTGCAGAGCAGGAAGGGGAGGGTGGGAGTTATATTTTTCCCCTTCTGGGAAAGTTACACATTATTCCCTGTCTTGGTGTTTGGGATTTCAGTGGGGCAGCTTTGCAAGAGCCCATTTAACACCTCCTCCTCAGGATAACCTCCCCAGTGCTGCTGTTGGAGTTTTGCTGGGAGCTGCAGTTGCTTTGTACCCTGGAAAGGTGCATTTCCTGCCTTTGGGCTCTGCTCTGGTCCTGCTGGCAGTTCTAGGATGCTGCTTTGGAGATGGGACAGGGGGAGATGAGCCAGAGGGGAATCTGGGGCAGCATCTTCCCAGGGCAACAAGTTTGGGAGGATGAATGGCCCCTGGGCTCTGCAGATGGGTTTGTGGGATTGTTTCAGCTCTGCTGCAGGCAGGAGGAAGCAATTCAAATGCAGGTGCTGCGAGCAATGCAGGCGTGAGGCTGCTGCAGTGGGGGGATCCCAGCAGGAATCCCATCCCGGCTCTGTGGAGGTGATGGGATGGGGGAAACCTGCAGGTGGGAAGCAGCTGAGCTTATAAAAACATCCCTCATCATCAGGAGGCCCTAACAAAAGGGTGGTTTGTATCCTCCTCAGTGCCTTGTGCTCTAGTCAGCACTGCAGCAAAGCCAAGCCCTTCACAGGGACTGCCTTTTCTCTCTTATTTCTACCTTAAAGGGAGGCTTGACTGGAGCTTTTCCCCTTACAAGTGATGTCTCATGGGTGATGCTGTCCATAGACCCACAAGATGCACCCTCTGCTCTTGGGGACCATCCTGACGTGGTCCAGGTGCGGCAATGGCCCACAGTGTGATGGCAGCATCCCCTGGTACCCCATGGGCTGTGCACTGGGAGGGACCTTGTCCTCCCCTTGGCTGGGAAACTGCTCTGCATGCAGTGTTCACCACTGTAAAAGCACTGGTTATCCATGAGATGATGGGACACATGGATCTATTGGATGATGCTGATCAGCATCCACTTGGTGGATGGCAAAGGCCATCCATTCCCCATCCCCATGTGGTAGGTGGAGGGGTAAAACACCCCCAGAAAATGGGAAGAAACTGAATAAATGTGAGTTTTAACAAAAGCTGTCAGTTTTGCCAAAAGGAGAAGGGTTCGAAGAGGTCCCTCTCTAGATGACTCTTTTGGGATAGTAGAGTACCATCTTTGGGTCCTGTTATCACAGAATGGTTGCCACATCCTCCTTCAGCAGCTCTCCCAGCTTCATTTTGCAAAGCTGAAGAAAAGGAGTTTTGTTCCAGAGGGGATGTGGTTTTGGGGGAGAAAGTTTTCTACTTCATAGGTTTTCCTATGAAACAGAAGCAGTCTCTTCCCTCCCAGCTCTGAAGCCTCATAATTAATGTGAGGTCAGGTATCTCATTAATTACATCCACACGGAGCATGGCTGCATCACCCTCCTGGGAGGGCTCTGCTTGTAGGCTCCTGCATCTCGTGCACAGCCTCCAGACAGTGACTGTAGTGACATTCCTGTTCCTCTCCCTGCTCCTCAGTGCCAAAACCAAACCCTGCCGGGTGTGATTTGATAGGGTTTGGTTTTGTTCTTCCCCCCCCCCCAGCCTGTTTGGCAGCAGCAGGACACCTCCACTGCACTGCTGCTGTCTGACCCCCCCGGTGTGCCGAGGCTGACCGGGGCAGCACCGGTGCTCTGCATTCCCTCGGCAGCCGGCAATGACCGACGCGGTGGTGGGAGGCAGCTCGGACCGGTGGATGTGCCCCAGCGACAGGACCATGTCTCTCAGGGCCAGGTAAGAGGAGGGACTGGGCGCTGCGGGATGCTGCTGGGGCAGGACGGAGAGAGGAAGGGAAGTCCCCAGGGGTGGGATGTGTTGGGAGTGTGCCCAGCCTGGCTCTTCCTCTGGGAACACTGGAAATTTGGTTTGCATTCACTGGATGAAGGCATTTTGCCATGTTGCCCCCTAAACCATAGTGAAAGGTGGTGGGGAGAGACCCATGGGTGTGCAGCACCCTGGTGCCTCTGAGGAACCCTGTTTGTCTGTCCTCATGCCCTCCAGTGTGGCTACCATGCAGGGTGATGCTGCATCCCATTGCAGCAGACCCTTGTCCTGTATGGGTTGTTGCAGGTTTGGGGTGCATGGACAGTACAGGGGCTGGGAGAAACTCATGTTTGGATCTACTGCTCCACACTGCTTTGACAGAGCAGTGGGGATCCATGGTGAGGGATCCATGGGGATTATCACCCTGAGGTGGGTAGTGCTGTCCTCATCCCTTCTCTCACCTAATCCTTGTTCCCTCTTTTCCCCTGTGCCTCCCAGCAGCGAGAAGGAGCAGTAAGTATCTTGCTTGCTTTATTTGTCCTATTGCTCTTTACCTGCTGCTCCAATGGTGTTGAGAGAACAGTAAAAACCTTGCTCTGGATGCAAGGAAAAAAGCAATTAATTTGGGGAAGCATTGCACAGGGTTTTAATGAATCTAAGGCTTGAGACTGTGCTGGTCTGCTCAGCCGAGGGGGAAAACAGATAGGGAAGGTCTTCAGATGAGCAGAAAGATGAGGGGAGGAGAGGTGTTGGCTTTTGCACCCTTGGTTAGCGTTTCCCCTCTGCCACTTGCTAATTTGGCAGGCTGAGTGGCAGACGGTCCCGTGTCACCAGGTTAGAGCTGCCTGACACCCCGGCTGCACTCGCTCTGCTAAAGGATCTTTGGAAATGATGTCAGGAGAGGAAAAACTCCCATGTTTGATAAAATGTACCCAAAATAACAGCCATTCCTGTGGCCATTACCCTGGCAGCTTGCTGGCAAACCTGTCGGGAGCAGGGGGCCAACTTAACTGTGTCAGTTGATGCTTAATGTGGAAATCAGGATATTTTTGCTAGGGAGGTTTGTTTTTCCATATGAAATGAGTGTTTCCATATGAAACCCATCTCAAAATGGAAATAAGATGGAGCTGTATCATACCCCTTCTTCCTGTGTTTGGGAATCAGTGCCTGGCTATTGCCCATCTATACCTGTGTGTGCACACATATGATGTGTGTATGAAGCCCTCTCCCCCTCTCTCTGCAGGGTCCCTGCTGGCTGGACCGCTCGGGGCAGCCAACCCGACCGGCAGCGTAAGAGCGTGGAGCTGACAGATGAGGAGAAGGAGATCATCAACCGAGTCATTGCCCGGGCCGAGAAGATGGAGGAGATGGAGCAGGAGCGCATCGGGTAAGGCCACGGTGGCACTACGGTGCTGGTGGGATGGGAAGGACCACGAGCTGTGCTGGTGCTGGTGGGGGAGACGATCACTTGGCTGCTTTCCTGGCCAGCAGCTACTGCACTGCAGTGTTTCTCCTGCAAGGAAGCCTGCAGGGGATCTTTTGGAGCTGTCATTGGTCCTTGGCCTGGAGGAACCTGTAAGCAGGGGAAGGAGCTGCTCCAGGCACTGCTGTGCTGTGGACCAGGAATTCATCCATTTCTCTTTGGTCCAGAAGAGATCTTTAATACCATCTCCTTTTGAGGAGCTGTTTGTCCAGTTCTGAGCCCAAGCACCTGTGAGTGTGGGCGAAGCCAGAGCTCACCAAAATGTGTTTTGTCTTGATTTGGGAACACTGATGGATCCATTGCCCCCTCCCAGCCATGTGTCTCTGTGCTTAATTCCTCCTGCCACGCAGAAGCAAGCTGAGTGCAAAGCTGAATAGGTCTGAGTGATGTCCCAGGGCTGGCCATGTGTTGGGACCAGGCGTGCTGGTGTTGCCCCAATCACATCCATAGTGGGTCACCCAAAATCAGTGGTGGGTGCTGGGGGCATCCATGGTGGTGGTGGACCCAGAATAGAGCAGAGGGCAAGTAGTGCCTGTATTTGCTTTTATTGCATCTCTACCCTGCTTGAGTGAAGGTGCTAGGTGAAGTAATGCTGATAATTAGGTATGGGGATGGCTTCTGAAGGGGATCATGGTAACCCTGTTTGTCAGGCATCATGCTTCTCTTCATTACTGAGCAGCGTTTTATTCTTGCTGAGCTTAAGCATCGACTGCTGAGCTTTTTCTTGCAGGGAAAGTACTCGGGTACAGGCAGGCACTGAGCTCTCTGCTGACTCCGAAAGCATCAAAGCACCTCTTAGCTTGGGGATGGCTTCACTCAGCAAACAGGAGCATTGCAGGGCAGCTGCTTGGTGAAACACAGGGAAAGGACCTGGTTTTAACCTGCCAGAAGGGAGACTGAGATGAGCTCTCAGGCAGAAGCTCTTCCCTATGAGGGTGCTGAGGCACTGGCACAGGGTGCCCAGAGAAGCTGTGGTTGCCCCATCCCTGGCAGTGTTCAAGGCCAGGTTGGACACAGGGGCTTGGAGCAGCTGCTCCAGTGGAAGGAGTCCCTGCCTGTGGCAGGGGTTGGAGCTGGAGGAGCTTTAAAATCCCTTCCAACCCAAACCAGGCTGGGTTTCTATAACCTGCCTGCACACAGAAAGCTTTAATCCATCACCCCAGCTACTCAGTAACACTTCAACATTGTGTGTTTGCGATAGAGTCCTGGGGTGCTCAGGCTGCACCTGCGGCCTCTGAAGTCCTGGATTTATTTCCTTGTTTCTAGAATCACTTTGCTGGGAGCAGGTTTGTGAACATCGTAGGCAGATGCTGCCTTGACACTGCCTGGGCTCCGCAAGTGCCCCATGGACATGCTGCTTCCTGGGCTCAGGGCAGCACCCCATCTTCACGTTACAGCATTCTCTGCTTTCCTCTCCCAGCTTTCTAGTAGAAAGCAGGTGAAAGCAGCTATGAATGGTGGTGATTCATTCCCAGAAAGTGCTTACAACCAGCGTTTTCCCAGCTTTGCCCATTTACAAGATAAGAATCACTCTCCAATGTGATGATGCTCTTTGGCTTATGCTTCCATCAACTTTAGCAGTGGAGGGGGTTTGGGGGGGGCGGAAGAGAGCTGCTTTTGCATCGTGCACCACTGCAGCTGTTTGCAAACATGCAGGAGCTCTCCCTTCTCCCTTCGTTATCCGAGCTGGAGGAGGTTCTCTCATCCTCATTCATGAAAAAGCCGGTGGAGGACTTGGTGCCTGCTCGGAGCAGAGCAGGGGAGGGCTGGCGGATGTGCAGGCGCAGCTGATTCGCCTCCTGCGTGTAGGCGAAGCAGGAGCTTTGCCAACTCCTTTGTGTTTGTTGGCTTGCACAACAGGAGCTGTCGGATGTGCAGCTACAGGAACAGGGGACGGAGTCTGCATTGGGCTCATACAGGATCACCCGTTCGGAAGCTGCTCGGACATTACCCAGGATAGCTCCTTACAGTACTGAGTAATCCGGGTTTGCCAGGGTGGCCTCCAGCAGGATGCAGCGGTTGAGTGTCCCTTGGTCAGAGGGGCTGCTCTAGGGAGGTAATCCCAGAAAGCCTGATTTTCTGGGATTTTCCATAGTGTGAGAGATAAAAGAAGGGAAGATCCATTAAAAACCTGGGTTTGGTTAATATAAGGAATAGCTCACACGAGATGAATGTGCCTTCTTAAGGGGAAGCATGCTGTAAATACTTGGAGTTGTCTTGTGAGTGGATGTGGTTTTGTGTGCATTTGAGCTTTATGTATAATACTTGAGCAATCACAAAGTCTCCAGCTGGCTGCAAATGAACCTCCTCATGCTTTGAAGTCCCTCCTGATTTAATGCTATCCATTTCCTGCCCTCTCATGTCCCCTCTCCTGTATCTGCCGTCCCACGAGTCCCTTACCTCCACCAGCCAGGGCAGGGTGAGAACAAATCGATGCTGCTTGTTGAGAAGATGTTTGTGGAATTGGTCTTTGTGTCAAATCCAGCTCAAATTAATCTAGCAAAAGAGTATTTTTAGCGCTGGGGATGGATGGAGGCCCATGGGATACGTGGGCTGGATGCTGATGAGGTCTGTAGGACAGGGAGACTTTGCTGTGTGTTTTTATTTTGGCTGGGTCATTGACTCGTAGCACAGAGAAGGATAACAGGAGCTGAAATCACCTTAAACAGTGACAGAATGCAAGCTGATGGAGGACTTTTACAACTGTCTGGGGATTAGGATAATCCTTTGGGCTACTTCAGGAGCACAAGAGCTGAAAGTTGGCTGGCAGCAGGAGTGGAGAGCAAAGGGGACTTGGAGCAGGGATGGATCCATTCCCTTCCCTTCTCCTGCAGGGGAGTGGGGGGGGGTGGTGGTGGTGTCTGTGCTGTCTCCTGCTGTGGTGGTGATGCTCCAGCTGTGGTCCATGAGGAGCCCATGCCTCCCAGCTGATACAGGAGCGTACCTAGGCACTAATTGGCACCATTATATACCTGTATCAATAACCCACCGAGGCTGCTCTGCTGCTTAATGAGGTTCCATGGTGCTCTCGGCATCAAAGACAATATCTTAAACCCCATCCAAAGTTAGAAATTGTCATTTCTGGGGAGGACTTCATGGCACGGAGCTGGTTCTCCCAGGGCTGATGTGACACATCACTCCTGGATCCGGCTGTACCCCTGCCTGGCTGCAGCGATTCCCTTCCCTCCAGTTGCCTCAAGGACAATGCTGTGACTGTTTCCTGGTGGGTCACAGCCTCTCACCTTTCCTCCAAGAGCACCAGCTATCAAGCAGGGTTGCAGTTTAATTTGGCTACTTATTGCCGGAATGACACATGCATAAAGCTGGAGCAGATGGCTGGAGTCCCAGGGGATTAAGTCATTAACCCCGGTGGCCTGCAGCAGAGATGCTCTCTGGGGACCACAGGCTGGTATCTTCTTCCTTGTGTTCAGACAACACAAAAATAAACACAGGGGCTGGGAAGGGCAGGGGAGTTGCTGGAGGCAGACAGAAATGTCTCCGGAGATGCCAGCTTCTAGAAGAGATGAGGTTAATTCATGGCCAGGAGACAGCTCACAGGCTGCTTGGATTTCTGAGTTGGTTTCCCCCAAAAAAACCTCTCCTCTCTTATTTCTCAGACTGGGATGAGTCTCCCTGTAACAAATCACAGGAGGCAGGAGCCCCTGGGATGATGTGTTAGCAGGGGATACTTTGAAATGCATGAATCCCCTGACCTCCTTGGTCATCTTCCCTCCATAGGGCTCTCAGTGGAGGACGAGCTTTGAAAGTCAAGCTGTAGAAGCTCAGCTTATGCTTTTACCTTTGGTTACCCGTGTGCTTGTAAGGGCAGAAAATTGCTTCTAATTTTTCATCCTAGTTTTAATTATGTTTTATTTAATCTGCAGCTTGGCTTCCTTTCTTGCCTCTTTTATACCATTAAATTTAGACTTAATTTAATATTCAGCCCTTTAAGGCACACGATTTCCCCACGGAGACAAGTCAGTGCTTCATTCTGGAGGCACTCTGTGACCTGCTTTGCGTTTTACTTCAGTTCCTGTTTTGCCATGTAAGCGGTGGCTGAGTTCGCTCCCGCATGGGGCTCACCCAGCTCTTGATGCCCTGCATCAGGTCCTTCTCCCTCCCCTTGCAGCAGCTCTTTCTCTGCTGCATTAAAATGTCCTCGCCGACGCTATTTAAAAGCCATTAGGCACGTCTTTAGCCATTCATTTCTGCAGAGTGGCAATGAATATTTAAACACAACAAACTCTTACGTGCCTGCCCTGCTGTGAAGTCTTGTTTCCCCAGATCATCAGCATTTAGTGCCAGGGACTCTCTGTCCCTCTCCGGGTTGCTGGGAAAATGCCAGTGCTGTAGCCCTGGGAGTTTCTACCCTATTTAGGATTCACTCCAGCCTGAAGTGGTCCCTCAGCCTGCAGCAGCCCTTACTGCATCCCTGGGAGACCCTCTGCCTGCCTGCAACCATGGGAGATGTTGGCAGCTCTTCCCCTGGCAGCCCTGGAGCTCCTTGGTGCAGTCAGGAGGTGATAACAGGGGAGGTCTCCCACAGCCCTCACCTTTCTCTTCCACCAAGCTGTATTTATGGGGCCAGGCAGACACCGTATTCCCAGGGGGACTGGTTTAGTGCTGTTATCTCAGGCGCATGTTAAGCATTGCAGATGTGGCGTATTGCCCCATTCTCATATCTTGCTTCCATCATTCCTAGCTCGTATTTCTTCAGCAGATGACGGATGCTCTTGCTCTCTGCAGGGCTGTTTCCAGGAGCAGCAATGCTGGTCTTAGCCAGCTCCCTGCCACTGGCTTCAATTACTCCTGTTTTGCTTCTTTTTCTCTCCCATATTTTAACAATTTGAAGCATTTTATCCTGCTCTTTGAAGTTAGAAAGGCCAGAGGGATGGGCACTTTGAAGTGCATGGAATGGTAAGGAAGATGCTGCTGTAGTGCTAGAGACGTGCAAGGGAAAGGGATGAACTGGATGGCTATTTATGTGCACTAAAAACTGGGGCGGGAGAATGATATTTAGGGGAGAGATATTTGGGAGGATAGAAATCTTGTTTCTGGCTGCTACCTGGGCAAGAACAGGGAACCCCTTTGGTTAGCAGCAGGACAATAGCACATGTGTGGGGCTGTGGCATGCACGTAGGGTGGTTCTGGATGGAGTCAACACCAAACCTGGGCTTTTTGCTCCCAGTTTTCCCTTTAATCAGGAGGTTCCCAGCCTATGGGTCTTGGTGTAATCCTCCCTTTCCCAAGTCCTGCCCTCTTCTGCCAGCTTCACACCAGGACTTAAATCATAACCTTTTATCCAGTCCTTTCCTGGCAGTGTTTGAATCAGTGATAAAAAAAGCCCATTTGCTCCAGCTTGAATGGGTGCTTGAATTAGGCAGATGTGCTTGGTTTGAAACTGGTGCCACAGGTGTGTGTACTGACTGCTCAAGCTCTTTCACTGGTTAAAAAACCTCTTAAGGAGCTGCTTCTGGTAAATGAGAGACTGGGAAAGAATTTGCGGCTAAATAATGAATCTCTTCAAATGCAAAAGCCTTTTTTTCCCCTTTTGATTGTGCCATTTGTTCCAGTTTCTATAATAAGTTTGTTTGGGCTTGCAGATTTCCAGTTGGAAGCTGCTGCTCTTGGAGCAGAGCTCTTGCAGCACAGTGGGAGGGGGGGATTGCAGAAGACATGGGGCTTGTGCATGTGCTTTGCTACTGGGAAATAAAAGGTTTTGCCCCCAAAATGCAACTCCTGTTGAGGTGGGAGCAATGAGCAGCAACAGGAGCTGGATGCTGTGGTGGTTTCCTGTTGGGGGCTCTTTGTGGGGATCCTGTGTTGCATGTGGGATGTTGGCTTTGAGCAACTGTGCTATGATTCACTTCATTTAAATAAGAACTGCTTGGGGAGCAGCCAGTTTCCAGGTTTTAACTGGAATACCGCTCCTTGCTGGCTGGGAGTCTGTGGGATGACGCAGCTCTCTGGGTCCCCATGTTTGCAGCAGGGTGTATGGGCTGCAGAGTTCAGGCAGGCACCAAGGGCAGATGGTGGCTGTAGAGCTGACTTATTCCATAGGAAGAAATCAGCTCTGAGCTTTAAGGTCCCTCCTAACCCAAACCTTCCTGTGATTTTGTGATCTGCAAAGCAGTGAGCAGATGCTGAAGGGCAGGAATAGCGAGCTGCATCTCCCTGGAATAACAGCGGAGCAGGGAATTAGGCTGGCAGATCCTTTCCTCATTAAGACCAATGTGAAAAGGCACTGAAGCACCTTGCTTCAATGGTCTGAGGATGTTATTTCTCAGCCAAAGGATGAGAACCGGAGTTGCTCTATTTAGAGAGCCCATGGTCATGGTGCTGCTGAGACTTCAGGCTGTGAAGACTGAAGGAACTTGCAAGCTCACCCATCTGCTGTCTGGTGACACCATAGCTGTGAAAACAGTGATTCCTCCTGATGTCTGGCTCTGCTACATGCCCAGCCCAGCTTTCCTGCGTCCTCACTGGGAATGGGCTGCAGGTTGGTTAAGAACTATCAGGAGGCAATCCCCCTTGAGCTCAGGGGGATCAGCCCCTGCATAGGGAGGAATGGGGAATTCTCCAGTGGGTTTCAGCATGGCAGTTATCTTCCACTTACTCAAGATGCTGTAATAATAGCACAGCTTTGGTTGGATAACGTATGCTAAATCACAGAGCTTGACTTGGTGGCTGATGAAGTGCTTCAAGATGCTCCTGTTGACTGCAGCGAGCTTTCCACAAGGCATTTTATGACCTGTAACAGGCTGCACATTCCACGATGCCTTATTTTATCCTTCTTGCAGCTATTCCTTCATCAAGCACCCACATACATCACCACCATTGCTTTTCCATGTACGGTCTATGGGATATTGGCCATCCTGTGGGCAGCTGGAGACCAACCGCACTGGCACCCGCTGTATGGGCAGCTCATATATTGTTTATGAGCGACTCAGAGGTGCTGGCAGCTGAGTTGCCCTAAATCTGAAGCTGTCATCAGACACGTGGGGAAACATCTTTTAAACGTCGGGTGGTTTTTATGGCATGGTGTGTTAGTGGCTGTGTCACATTCGGGTCAGGCTGCCGAGGGCGAGGGGAGCTGATGCTCTCTATGGTGGGCCTGGGTCTCCTCCTCTTCCCTTTCTTCATTCCTTCTTTTCCTCACAGAATGCCATAAATAATGCATCACTTTCCCCTTCTGGAGCTATTTTTAGGGCCAGGATTCTGGGTTAACTGAGCATGCAAGGCGCCGCCAGCTCTCAGATACTCCATGGGCAGCTCGCTCCTGCTCTGGGTTTGCAAACTGCTTTTGCCATGGCAATAGAAGCTGTTTAACTGGGGGGTTTCCTTACTTTTGCAGGAACCACATGTGTTTTTATAGCCTGCTCTCCAGTGGGCTTTTGGCATCTCACTCAAAGGGCGAAGAGTTTCTGTCAAGTAAATTATATGTAATATATTTACTTAGAAAATGAGAAAATGAATTGAATCATCCAGTCCTCCTGCCAGAGCCCTTCCAAGGTCTCCACTCTGAGCTCTTCCACAGGCAGTTGCTGGGACCGGGTGGAAAAGCTTCCATTTGGGAAAAGAGCTGTTTCACTGCCACCAAAACCTATGCAAAGGTGGGAGCTGACTATCTGCTCTCTGGCAGTTAGTAGTCATATTGTATGTAAAGCTATTGGGGACTATAATCCCAGGGGACATGTCTTTTCCCTTGGTTGCATTCCCGTAGCTGTTCTGCCAGAAGCTGCCCCAGGAAAAGGTGCAGCAGGACCAAAGGCAGTGGGATCCCTGCATCCCGGCTGCAGGGTGCCTTTCCCAACAGCCCTATCCCCTTTCCCGCAGGCGCCTCATGACCCGGCTGGAGGACATGCGCCGGAGCGTGCTGGGGGACGGGGTGAACCGCTGCATCCTCTGCGGGGAGCAGCTGGGCCCACGGGGATCTGCCTGCGTTGTGTGCGAGGACTGCAAGAAGGTGAGAGATCTCCCTGTGCCCCCAGAGCCACACGGACACCCTCCAGTGCAAAATAGGGCTCCTCGCTCTTTGGGTCTGTTGCCAGCATCCCACCGCTCATGGCACAAAGGGACATCCATCTGCAATCACTGCCTGGGGGAGATGTTGTTAAGCTGCTCTCATTAACCTGATGCTCCCAATGGGTTGGTGCTGGTGTGGTGGCACCTTTTGATGGCATCCAGAAACTGTTTGGTTTTCCTGCAGAACGTCTGCACCAAGTGCGGGGTGGAGACCACCAACAGCCGGCCCCACGCTATCTGGCTCTGCAAGATCTGCTCCGAGCAGCGGGAGGTGAGTGTGGCATCCCTGGTGCTTCACCACAGTCCCTGCCCTTGGTTTCATCCTGTGCATGGTCCCAATCCCAGACCTCCGAGATGGGACCAGCTCCAGATGGGGGGATGCTCACAGAGACTTCCAGCCTCTCTCCCAGCACCACTAAGCCTTGCCCAGCTGCTTGAGTCTGGTTTTTATGGGATGAGCTCGTTTTCTATATAAAATTCCATTATTTTTTTTTTCTTGTAAACAAAGTCTTAGGGTTGAGGAGGCCTTTGTGGCCAGAGATCAGCTCCTTGCCATCTACAGGGTGCTAAAGATGAAGAGTTTATTCATTAGCAGGGTGGCTGCAGGGCAGGGGCATACAGGAGTGCATCTGGTCCCTGTTTCCTGCTGGACAGGGACCCTGGTGATGCAGGGGATGAAGACTGCCAGGTCTACCCACAGCATCCCCCTGAGACACATGTTCCATCCCACTGCTTCCCTCTCCAGGTATGGAAGCGCTCTGGTGCCTGGTTCTTCAAGGGTTTGCCCAAGCAAATGCTGCCCCAGCCGATGCCCATCAGCAAGAACAAGGGACCTCAACCCCCAAGTGAACCCAGCCCATCAGAGCCACCCAGCCAGGACCAGAAACCTCCATCCCGTGCGCCCACCCGAGGTAGGTGACAGCAAATGCTGATATTGCAAGGGGCAGGGGTGCTGGGTGTCCTCCCATCATTAGGAAGGACAAGGCCTAGCAAAAAACATCCAGAGCAGCTGTGGAGCTGTTTTCTACAGGGTGCAGAAATGGCTCTGCTGCTCTCCCTGCCTTTTCATTTGGGCTGTCCAAGTCAGGATGGTTGGGTTTGGAGGGACATCCTTGAGCAAAGCAGCACTAGGTGGGTATGAGGAGCCTGGCTGTGGGTGTTCAGACAGTGCCTGGGTGTGAATGGTGATGCAGAAGCCTAGAAAAATAAGACTCAAACCGGGAAGACGGGAAAGAGCAGCAGCAGCAGTAGCAGCAGCGCGTCTTGGCTCTGGTGGGGCTGGCAGGCTGCAGCTTCACCACTTCTCACTCTGTTTGTGCCCCCAAGGCCAGGCAGACGCCAGGCCCGCAGCCGAGCAGGACTCCGATGGTAAGCACCGGCATCCGCACCCTCCCCTGTGCCGCTGCCTCGGTGCTGAGCCCCCCCCCCCCCCTTCTCCTTCCCTCCCGTCCCCGCGGTGTTTTCCCGCAGGGTTTCCCATGGGAGGCTGCAGCGGGACCTCTCCTTGCTGCTGCCACCCATCGCCTGGGGACAGAGCTATTCTGGGGCTTCCCCACCTCCTGCACACGCCTGGGCTGAAGCGCTGTGGTTGAAAGTGCTGAGCTGAATTGCCTCGTAGGTGGTGTTTCCTGCTGCTGATTGGAAGATGTTTTATGGTTATTTAATGGCAGTCCTCAGAAAACCTCCCCGGGAAACTTTAGGAAGCTTGCAAGGGGCTCCATGTTAGTGAGGGATGGAGCAGCAGAGCTGGCGACGTTGGGTTTCCCCGCTGCAGCTCTCATTGCTGGTGCCCTGAGCCAAGGCTTGTGCCATGCATGTGTAGCAGAGTAAGGTGAGGATGCAGCAGTGGGGTTTTATGGCTTAATTTTTCTCTCTCCAGCATTTGCAGCCCCTCAAGGGCACATCCAAGTGATGCTGACTGAGGGGGCTGTGTTGGGCAGCAGCAATCAGTGCCTCCTTACCAGGGCAAAGCCATGTTCCTCATCTTTCTAACCTCTTGTGATGCTCCAGACCCACATCCCACAGACACTGCTGCCAGCACTGGCAGGAGCCAGGTGTAGGGATGCTCCCAGACAGGCTGTGTGGCTGGGAGTTAATTCTGAGGAAGCCCTCATTTCCAGTTTGGCATCAGAGTGCAGAGGTGATGAGATTGCCTGATCCCCCTCCAACACTGGCTGCTCCTGGCTGGGAATAGCCCAGTGACTGCAATGCAAATCTTCCTCTCTCCTCCTTTTGGCTGTGTGGAGTAGGCAGTGAGGGGCTGGGACACAAACCCCTTCCAGAGCAGTCCCCTCCATCCCACCCTTCCTTTAGACCAGGGTCACTTGTGACAGCAATACCCCCCGGCAGATGGCTGTGGGGCAGGGGAGGCTTTAGTGGCTGGTTCCCAGGGCTGTGTTTGATTTTGAGAGGTGGCTGCTGGGGCTTGGCTGCAGGCAGGGCTGCGGACAGAGCCTTGTGCTGATCCATGCTCCCTGCATCCTGCAGCACTGCTTGCAATGGGGATGTACCCTACACATCTGGGGGAGTGCTGGTGTCAGGGTGAGCCCCATTGGAGGTACCCATGGGGGGGGTACCCAGGCTTGGCCACGGCTCGGTATGCTCGTAGTGAGCTCCAGCTGAGCCCAGCCTGGTTGTGCCAAGTAATGAGCTTCCCAGGCAGCAGCAGCTGGGGAAGCCACTTAATTAAGACTAATCACAATGGTAGCTGGTGCCCTTAAGCTTCCCTGCTCCACTAAAGGCTGATTTTATTAAGCCACCAGTTGGGGAGGGTTTGTCAGGTCTCTCCCGTCAGCATGCTTGTGACAGGCCCATGATTTTCCTAAAGCTCCCTTGGAAAATTACTTATGGCATCGCTATTTGTGCACCATGGGGCTCCTGGTGGTGGATGCTCGGTCCCCTCCTCCCTCCTCCTCAGCATCACAGCATCTCTATCCCTCTCCTCTCCCCCACCTCCAATCTGTTGCGTTTCACTTTCTCCTTGCTCCCAGTGACCCTGAGAGCCCAGCCAAGGATAAACATCCCATTTATGTCACAGCAAAGATTTATACCTCCAGTCTCCAGCACAAGCCAGGTGAGCGCTGAGACCTTTCCCATCATATCTGTGGGCTGCAATTTATCACCATGAGCAGTCTCAGCACCCTGGAGTGTGTGCCCGGGATTTATCTGCTGAGATGGCTGCTGCTGGTGGATGGAAGTGAAAGGCAAAGGCAGCTGTCACCATGGTCTCGCTAATAAATGGAAGATAATCAGCAAAAAGAAAATAGCCCCCTGTCCTGAGGACCTGGAGCTGTAATGCATGTTTGATGTGTGCTGAGGACCAGTTGATGGATGCTTCTGGGTTTCTTTTCCCCTGTGGGACTCTTGTGCCTCATGGTATCCTCATGGTTTGCTGTGTCCTTTCCCAAGCACCGTGTGCAGGTTTGATGGTGCAGAGCCCTGCTGCTGGATGGTGCTCTGGGGGCGATGCTGCAGTGGCTCTACCCATCCTCCTCCTGACACCCCGGCTGGGCATCACCCAAGCGGCTGCTCCCAGGGCCGGTGCTGGGGCTGGGTGGTTGGTTGGGACAGGAGCCTCACTGCGGCCTTCATCTCTCCCTGCAGGCAGCGATGTGACAGCGGCTGCCAGGGGGAGCTACGCGGCGCCCGGCCGCAAGGCAGCCGAGGGCAGGCAGGGCCCGTGCGGCAGCGAGAGCACCGGTGGGGACACCGAGAGCCGCGACTACGCTGCCGAGAGCGGAGTCAACAGGAGCCCTGGTGAGAGCTGTGCTGCTGCGTGCCTGGGAGGAGAGGGCTGGGGAGCACAAAGCCAGCAGCCCTCTGAGGGCTGTCTCTGCCCAGCACTAAGGGATGCTGAGGGATCTCATGATGCAGAGCACTGGTACCAAGGTTTTCCACTGCTCTGTGGAGTTTGGTGGTGGTGAAGTGAGGAGTGTTGGCAGGATCAGAGGGATGCATGAAGGGGCATCCCTGTCCCAGGGATCCTGTTGTGCTTTTCCCTGCAAAGGGGGCATCTTATGGCTCATGCGAAGGCATGAATTTGAAAAGCCGCATGCATGATGTGAGAGCTGTAAGTGAAGAGAGGAGTGGGCTCAGTGCTTACCAGGCTAATTTTAAGCAGAGATGAAATGCAACTGAGTTGGGACGTGAAAGTAGAAGCATTTTGCATGCTGTGATGCCACCCTGTCACTGCTGGGGTGGGCACGTGTCCCCTGAGGAGCTGCTGAAGGAGCAGACATGTGCCTGTGGGAGCTTGTGCTCTGCTGGTGGGGGCCTGCATGGGGATGTCACTTCAGGAGCATTTGATGTGCTCCAAGCTACTGTAAATGGCTGTGATAGGAACGGGTGGTTGACAGAGCTCAGCAGTGCCCTCATCCTCTGCAGATGCCTCCAGAAGGGCAGAGGCACTTTCAGAGACCACTTTTCATCTAGGAGCTGAGCTTGCACATTTAGCTGTTGCAGCTAAAAATGGCTGGAAAATGTCCAAATCCTCTTTTATTCCCTGAGAGAGAAAGGAATATTCAATGGCAGGACAAGTGGGATAATAGCTGCTGGGGAGCTGGTGGTTTGATTTGTGTTTGGGCAGGTAACACTTGTGCACCCATGTCCTGTTTCTGCCTTGGGATATGCATGCGCCCTGGGGGATGTTGTGGAGGGGGTGGTCCTGAGGCACTGCTGCTGTTTGGAGGACAGGGTGTGATGGGCATTGCAGTGGTACTCATGTGTTTGTCACCTTCCAGCTCGGACCTGTGCCTGGCTGCAGCCATGTACATCCTCCCTGTTCTGCATCCACTTCCCTTGCTCCAGGTTTCCTGTGTCCCCCTCTTTTGCAGGCAGATCAGCACAGCATGTGGTCCCCTAATGAAATGCTCCCTGGTCCAGCCCAGGCGGCACCTACTCCCTGCAACACTGACCCCAAAATCACCTGTGGCTGAGCTGTTATCGCAGCCACCTCCAGCACATCAGCCAAACCCCTCTCTTTGCTGCCTTTCCCTGGCCAGTTCCAGCTCTAACCCCCTCCTCAACACAGGCAAAGCCCCCGGGGGCTGTTGCTGATTCTCCTTTCTCCCCTCTCCTTGCAGGCGTGAAGAGAACCAATTCCATGCAAGCCCCACGGCCACCCCCACCAGCCGCTGCCAGCCCCGCTCCCGGTCCTGGTCCAGCAGCGCCCTCAGGTAGGATGCACAGGGGATGCAGCCAGGATGCTCATCCGCCCGGGGGGGGGGGGGGCCCCC
>NDXB01016379.1:262340-331664 GCA_002631895.1 Agapornis roseicollis
GCCCACCCCCGGGGGGGGGGGGCACCCATGAGCCGGGTCCCCCCTGCTTGGGGCAATGCTGGTGCCGGGTTGGACAGGGGTGGAGGGACAGAGATGAGTGCCCTGATAACGCTGTATCTATCCCAGCACCGCCGGCAGCAGGAAGACCCGGTCCCGGTGGGGCAGGCCGGTTCCCGGAGAGACAAGGTAAATCCAGCTGCCTGGAAGGGACTGGGGTGGGGTGGGGCTCAGAGTGTGCTGGGGGCTAATGGGGTCCCTCCTGCAGCGAGCCCACCACTGGGACCCCAGGAGATGGCCCGGGCTGCAGGAAGGGAGGAGCGAGCAGGGGGCTACACCGTGCCCCCCACTAGGGAGGAGAGGCCGGCATGGCAGCCATCAGCCGTCGCACCAGCATCCAGCATCCCACAGGCATCTGCCATGCAGCCGGTGTCTGCAGCCCCACAGCGGCAACCACCCCAGGAGGAAGAGGAGGAGGATGCCAACAGCTACGACTCTGATGAAGGCAGTATGTATCCAGAGGGGAGGGAGAGGATTCCTGGGGAAAACTGGGATTTTGAGGTGGTTGCTACAGGATTGTGGCTCATACTGTAAGGCTGTGGGTCTCTGGCAGGGATTGTCCTTGGGCAATGCTGCTCAGAGCCAGGATAAGTGTTCACAGGCTGTCCCTATTCAGTTCAGTGCTGCTTGTGGGACCTTCAATAGATTTTGCACCAAATCACTGGGCTGTGACGCAGGGTGGTTGTTTAGGCTCTGGTGAAGTCAAGCATGAGCTGGTTTCCAACAAGTCAAATGGGGGATAAACACCAAGCCCCAAGCTTTGGGAGGAGATGCTGGCCCCCAAGTCCTGGGGTGACATTGCCCTGAGAAAGGTTTGATGGGTTACATCCTCCGTTGCCTGGGGAATATTGAAGTCAAAAGCCCCAAACTGGGCTGTTCTACCACTGTGAGGCTCCCTGGGCTGGCTGGATCTGTGTGTGTCAGTTTGGCTGATGCCAGCACAGTCTCCTGTGCATTAAATGGCTTTTACATTTGAACCACAAATCCTTCTAATTGTTACTGATCAGGACTGATTACACACAGTTGTTGGCTGGGGTTGTAACAAGGTCCTGTTTCCACCTCCTCCTCTGTCCATCAGCTACACTGGGAGCGCTGGAGTTCAGCCTGCTCTATGACCAGGAGAACAGCTCCCTGCACTGCACCCTTATCAAGGCCAAAGTAAGTGCCTCTTTTCCCCCTTCTTTCACCAATTTAAGCCCATCTGGGTCCCAGCTCCCAGTGCAATGAGATGGAAGCAGTGTGGCCAGTGACAGAGGCTGCTCTTTGCTCAGTTGCTTCATGGGTAGTGCTTTCTATTCCCTGGTTCTTCTTAAGGAGGATTCCTGCACCTTTCTCTCCTTAATATCTTTTAGGGCTTAAAACCGATGGACTCAAATGGGTTGGCGGATCCCTATGTCAAACTGCACCTCTTGCCTGGAGCCAGCAAGGTGAGGCTTTACCTGGTTTGATGTGTTTTGGGCTGGGGATGGAGCAGAGCTTTCTCAAAGCTTCCTCAGATCCCTCCTCACATCACTTTCTCCCCTTGTTTTCCTTACATAGTCACTCACTACTGCTGGTTTACCTGGGGAGTATCTCTGGAAAGTGATGCTTGCAGATGCTCTCCTATACCCAAGCAACGGCTCATCCTGCAGGCAGGGTCCACTTTAGGGATGGATGGGGAGTTCCAGAGGAGGTGACACTGTTGATTAATCACAAAACATCTGACAATAATTCTAGTTATTACCAGAGTTGGAACCATCCATTTGCTTTGAAGCTGCAACATGTTCTGGATAGAGCTGTGAAGAAATAACAGGGATTTGTTCAGAGAACTAAATGTAAAAGAAGAGGAAAAACTGACAATAAAACCACAGAGAAGCTGTGGCTGCCCCATCCCTGGCAGTGATCAAGGCCAGGTTGGACACAGGGGCTTGGAGCAAGCTGCTCCAGTGGAAGCTGTCCCTGCCCATGGCAGGGGGTTGGGACTGAATGAGCCTTAAGGTCCCTTCCAACCCAAACCAATCTCATTCTCTGACCCTTTGAATGGATATTTACAGGTTTACCTTATGTGTGGGGACTTTCTGTTCTTGTGCAGAGTGAATTGAGGTGTCGTGACCTTGGGAGATGCTTTGCTTTCCATTGCTCTCTTGTTCAGTGATCTATCTTGGTGAGCAAGCAGCAGAGCTTCTTACCCCGAGCTGCCATCTCCTTTAGAGCACAAGAGCCCTTAACCAAGTCCCATGCTGTTGCCCTGTGCAACCTTTCCTTGTACAAGTGTCCTTGAGGGATTAGATTCCAAGCAGTGAATAAAGCTGGGTGATGAAACCTGCCCTGGTCACTGCAGGTGGCTGAGGTGCTTTATTATGTGCTTGTATAAAGGTCTACCCTGTCAGGTCAGTGATGCTCACCTGGAATTGATGGCTCACTGGCGCGACAGCCTCAGCAGGCAGCAGTGATGTCCTGCAGAGCCCAGTCAGACCATCTCTTGTGAGCCAGAAGGGATGGAGCAGCTAATTTATACTCTGCCAGGAGCTGAAGTTTAGGTGGGGAGAAGATGAGGGGTGTGATTATGCCCTGGTTTGTCTTGATGCTGTAGTCAAACAAGCTGAGGACGAAGACACTGCGCAACACCCGTAACCCTGTGTGGAATGAAACCCTGGTGTACCATGGCATCACGGATGAGGACATGCAAAGGAAAACCCTCAGGCAAGGAGAGGAGCTGGAGTATCACACAGTGGGGGGATGGGGACCATGAGGCTCCTTGCATGGAGCATCACAAGGCAGCCTTCCTCATGAGGGCACTGGCAGCAAAATGTGGGTGTTGATAGGAAATGCAGAGGTTTTGGTTAAAATCAGCATGTTTCATGTGGACGTGCTGATTTTGATGGTCCTTTTAAAGAGAAAGCCATTTCAACCCTATCATTTAATATGAAGTTATTAGAATTACTATTATTTTTGTTATCATAGAGGTTTGTATAGTGCATACATGTATATATGCACCTGTTAAAAAGTTGAGTTTTCTGATTGCTTTTGATCAGAGGAGAGCCAGATGGATGGAGGCTTTGGTTGCTGGTGCTTTGCTTGGTCCACCCCTGAGCACTGCCAATGCAGGAAGTGGGTTTGTGCTCTTGAGCCAGGCACTGCTTCAGCCTGGTTGATGCTCACCTTTCCCCTTCCCTTCAGGATCTCTGTGTGTGATGAAGACAAATTTGGCCACAATGAGTTTATTGGAGAAACTCGAGTTTCCTTGAAGAAAATCAAAGCCAATCAGAAAAAGAACTTCAACATCTGCCTGGAAAGAGTAATACCAGTGAGTTCCTGTGAGATCCCTTGCTGCTACCAGTAATGTGGAGGTTGATAACAAATGGCATGTGAGAGAGTTAGTGATGAGCTTGGAGCTGGAACTAGCCAAGAGCTTCAGGTGCCTGACTTCACTGGCATCTTCAGGACCTGGATTCTCACCCATGTGTGGGCTGATGTGACACATGAAGGCTGGGAGATAAGAGTGTGGTGAGAAGTGATTCTGGGACCTCTGTGATTGCAGATCTGCTGATGTTGTTGGCCAATGCTGGTATATGTCAAACTGAAGGAGAGAGCTGTTTGCTGTGTCCATAAGCCTCCAATCCCCAGTGCTGATTCTGCTGAGGTGGAGGTTGATGGAGCAGATGAACACAGCTGAGCCCCTTCCACTCCTGTGTCCAGTGAAAGAGCTGGGCCGGGCTTCTGGGGTTGGTTTTGCCATAGGATGGTGCCTCTCCATGTGCATCCGCTCATTGCAATCTCTTTTTTCCCCTTCCCCATCCAAGATGAAGCGTGCTGGAACAACTGGCTCATCCCGTGGGATGGCACTGTATGAAGAGGAGGTAAGAGTCCTTAGAGAGCAACAAGCTCACCCATCACCTCATGTATGAACCCCCTCATGGGGATACAAGGTTCCCTTCTATCCCTCTTGTCTCACCAACTCTGCAGTTGACAGTCTTCCTCACTCAGCCCCCATGTCCCCATCTCTGGCTGCTTCCTCTTGCAGGTAGATCGTGGTGGGGATATAGAGGAACGTGGCAAGATCCTCGTGTCCCTCATGTACAGCACCCAGCAGGGCGGCTTGATTGTCGGCATCGTCCGCTGCGTGCACCTGGCAGCGATGGACGCCAATGGATACTCAGACCCCTTTGTTAAGCTGTAAGTGGGAGCGGGGGATGGCTTTAGTGTGGTGTAAGTGGGTGGCATGGGCCCCCCCAGTGTCCTTGGGGAGTAGCTGGTGGGCTGAGAGCTCCTTCCAAAGCCACTGAAGACAGAGGAGCATTTCCCAGGCACCTTGAGACCTCACACAGGCAGGAGTGATGCTGTGCAAGGTGGTAATGCCCCACCATGGCTGAAGCTAAGTGAGGCTGACCCAGCCCTTAGCTCCAGCCACTCCCTATAGGATCCTTAACACCCAGACCCGACAGCCATTGCAGAGCTGGAGGACAAGAGGACCCTCTCTCTTGTTCTGACCCATCATAGCTGCAGGGCAGGGGTGGTTTGATTTCCCTCCATGCATGACAAGGAGCCTGTGCCTCACTTGCTGCCCTATAAATTCACACAGTGTAGGTGGGAGCTCAGGATTGTCCTGCTGTGCCTGTCCCTGTCCTGTGCCATGTCCCTGCTGCAAATACATCACCCTAATGAACACAGGCAGTGGTATCCGTGTGGTTGATGCTGGTGTTGCCTTGCTGTGGCATGGACCGGGTCTCCTCAAGCAGTGGTGCTTGTCGGGTGCCTCCTGTGAACATGGGGAAATCAGATTGTTTTAAGTCAAACCTCATAAGCTGTGACACAGAGAGGACCCTGCAGCCATTCCTGGTTGTGGCTTTCACTGCTGTTTTCTCTTTGCCTTCAGAACAAACCTCTGTTCTCCCTAAACTCACTCAATAACCCTCATGTTGAACATTCTGCACATCTTTCTGCAGTGCAGCAGAACTGAGCTGTTCTCCTTCTCAGTCTCCCTCTGGTTTTCTTTACCTTTCCCATTCCCACAAGCAGAAGATGGTGCTTTCCTGTTTTAAAACCATCTTCCAACATAGATCTAATTAATACCAAGCCTTCAATGTAGCTCTGGGGCCGCAGCCAGGCTGCAAAGCCTCTAATTCTTCCTATAGTCTGTAGGTGAGCCTGTCCCAGCTGAACACACCAGTCTGCCTGCTATTGCTAATGGGCTGGTTTTTCCATTTCTCTCCCCATTTCATGCTCTTGGCTGGGTTTTCCATTTGTTTTAGATAATACGAGAAGGTGCAGAGCCAGACTGGCCAATACCTTTGCTAATGCCTTCAGCTGCTTTTCCTAGCCCCAAACCTCTGGGGTTTTTTAGCTTCCACTGTTCTTGCATCTGAGTTTTGAGCTGTTTTCTGTTGCCCCCAGTTGGCTGAAACCTGACATGGGGAAAAAGGCCAAGCACAAGACACAGATTAAGAAGAAAACGTTGAATCCTGAGTTTAATGAGGTAAGGATGGGTCTGCTTTGTTTATACAGCTTAGCTCATTGCTACGTTGTGTGCAGGTGGAACACAAACTCCCCGAGGTTTGGCTCCTTTTCCCCCTTCTTCACCCGGGAATGACTTTACCATGGGAGATGCCACCAGTTTGGTGCTTGGCACACTGAAGCCTTCCTGCTCCCAGCTCCATGTCACTCTGGCCAGGAGCTTGGTGGGATGAGCATCCTTATCTTGTGTCTGGTGCTGCTTTCGTAGGACACCAGCAAAGTGCTCACTCAGATACAAGCTTATGGGCTTGTGATCCTGGGAGGAGAGGTGCCACAGGGAAGGAGTGTTGTCTGTATGCCTTTTCCTGGGATGCTTGGTGTGATGTGGATGTTCTCCTTCTGCAGGAGTTCTTCTATGATATTAAACACAGCGATCTGGCCAAGAAATCACTGGACATTTCGGTCTGGGATTACGACATTGGAAAATCAAATGACTACATTGGTGAGCTGAAGTCTCTGTGCTTTGGGGTATGGTCCTGACACCCGGTACAGTGCTCACTGTACCGGATGGATGTGTAGGTCACCTGCCATGTGAGGAACCTTGAGGTGGGACCATGCAAGTTGGTTGGGTGCTGTCACATAGAGTACACCCACCGTGCTCCCCATCTCCAGCATCCCATGGGGGCTTCTGTGCAGGTAGAGAATCTCTGTTTTTTTCCATGAGAGTTTAAATCCAGGAGGTGGAAAGAAATGCTGCAAATATGAGATCTGCCCCTGTGGAAGTGATTTTTGGACCACCAGCATCATCTCTGAATACGATACCTCCTCTTCTCCCTTTCTTCCAGGCGGCTGTCAGCTGGGCATCACGGCTAAGGGTGAGCGCTTGAAACACTGGTATGAATGCTTGAAGAACAAGGACAAGAAGATTGAACGCTGGCACACCCTTCAGAATGAGAACCACGTTGCCAGTGATTAAAGGCAGCTGCTGCCCAAACCTTCCCCAGTGGCCCATCCTCTGCCAAGCCCCTGTAGATCTCTGATGTCCGTCTTCCAGCGCAATCATGCCTTGCTACACACCTCTGGTCCTGGGGCAGCGCTGCTCTTCTGCCTCCTCGGAGCATTCCCTGTGCCCTGTCCTCACTTCCACCTGAAAACTAACCCAGATCTTTTATATATTCTATTCCTCCTTTATTTTTATTTTTTTTTTGGGGGGGGAGGGGGGTGCCAATGAGATACCCCATTGTGTAACTTTGTCAAGCAATAGTTACCCTCTGACTGTTCCTCTTCCTCACTAGTCTCACGCACGCCGTGGTAGCATCCCTGTTGTGTGTGTGTGTGCGCGTGTGATGCTCCGTGTTCCTCCAGCCCATCACCTCTGGCTCGTGGCTCCTTCATCTCCTAATGGGGTGCACTTGGCCACTCTTGGTGGGGTTGAGCACTGGTGTGGGAGCATCAGCCCATTCTGCTTGTGTGATATCGATACCTCAGTTACAATAATGAAAAAGCTGTTTGGCTTTGGTGTGGGTCATAACCGTAGCCTGGTATCTGTGTTGTCATGATTAGGCTAAAGCCTGCATCACTGATGTAATCCTATGATTCCTGCTTGAGCTTTAGTTCTCATTTGGCACACTTGAGCAATATCGTGGTACATCCTTTGCTGAGAAGATCCACTAACAATAATGACAAATAGGGAGCCACTCTGTGCTCACAGGGAAACAGAGATTTGGGTTGGTTTGTGTTCATTTCCAACTGCCACGCATGGCTCCATTGCTACAGAGCCCACCCCTCTTTCAAGCTTGTGACTACCTCCTTTTCACATCCTAGCACATAGCACTGAGCTCCTGAGCCTTCCTTGGACCACCCTCTCTGCTGCCCATTGTTTGCCCTACCAGACACAGGAGGGAAGCCAAGGGAGATGATACTTCCCACCAAGTAGCTGATGTGTGCAGGGTGCTTGCTTTGAAGTACCACAGACACTGAAGTTGGCTGGAACAGGGAGAGGTCTCCCAAACTTTGGGGTTTGTTTTCCTTTGTTTGCTTATTTTCTCTTCAAATATGCACAAGCACCATTGTCTTCAACCTCCAACCTTCAGTCTTTCATGATCTGAAACCTGCTTGCATGATGCTCTGGAGGTGTTTGATTTGTTCTCGATAGCAGGAGCACTGGGATGTGTTCAGACTGATGCTGATCAGGTTTGGTACCACTTGCTGTCTCTGGACAGCCTAGCCATGCTGATAGTAGCACAATAAGCACTATTGGGACATAGTGTTGGTCAGCTACATGCTGTGCATGTTGTATGGAACCTTAGCCCCAGTGCTTTGGCTCATGCTCCTCTCCCATGACTTCCATTGCAACTGCCGCTGTAGGCTGCTGGCGTGTGACCTGTTCTCAGTTCAGCTGTACTGCAGAGCTGTTTCTTTTGAATTGAATGAGTTATTTTCCTATTCTTGATATTATTTTTTTCCCCTACCCTTCCCCCAGCAGAACGTGCTGAGTGCTGACCTGCAATGAGCATCTCTGCAGGGCTGGGATGCTGCCACTGGTGGGGCTATGGGCTGAGCGATGCCAATGTCACTGCCTGATGCTAACACCTGCATGCAAAGCAGTGCTGCAGAGTAGCCCTACCCAGCCCAGCTCGAGGCTTGCTCCTCCAAGAAAGTCTGCATCCTCCCTAGCCCCAGCTCTCCACCCTTGGACCATGCATGTGGAAAACAGACCTCAACCATCATGTGCATCCTCTGCTCCATTCAGACTGAGCTGGGATAAGCTCTTCCATCACCCTGGGCTCCATCCTCTTGCTGCCTGGGGCATGATGCACAGAGAAGTTGCAATGGGAGAAGATACTGAAACTATTCCTGTTCCTTTTGGGGCAGCTCTCCACTCTGCACCAGTAAGTGCAATGTCCCAGGTTCCCTGAGCCACGCTGGCCTCAGTGTTCTTTTGGGTTGTTTCCCTCTGTGTCCCATGCAGCTGTGCCTGAACCCGTCTCCTGTGGGAAGTGATGGTCTAGCTGCAGGATGTTGCTGTTGTACCTTTCAGAATGGCCAAAATCTGCCTATGGCGCCCAGAGCAGCAGCAGGGCTCAGAGCTGTGCTGGAGCCATGTGGGCCTAGGGCTGAAATTACCTTCCAAAAGGGAAAAAAGCCAAAATCCAAGCAATTCCTTGATTTATTCCAGACCTGCAGCAGTCCAGCCTCCTTTGTGGGTGTGGAGCATTTAAGTTAAGGTTGCCTCTACCCGTGTCCTCTATTGCCATTCCTACTCAGCCTGTTTTCACTTCAGTCCAGTGATAATCAAAGCATCTCTTTGCACCCATACAAATCAAGTGCATCTTGCCATTTCCCCCATTGGTACTGAGCAAACCCCAGTCCTCTGTTTCTGCCACCCTCTTCTCCGTTTTTCCGATGGGAACTCCTGCCTTGAATGAGTTCTTTTTGTTGTAAATAAAGCATGCACATAGGGATTGGGAATGGTGGAAACCAGAACAAAAAAGCCTCTTCTGCTGTTTGCATTCAAACTCGCATGCAGTGATTTTACAGCAAACTCTCAGTTTACAACTATTAAGAGAAAAAGAAGATGTTACACAGGAACTAGAACTGCTCCAGTCTTCCGCTGCATGCAGCACATCCTCTCTTGATGTGGTATCTAATAAAGTGAGACTATTGGAAAAGGAAAAAAACCAAACCAGCCCATGATGGGTTTTGTCTTCTTTCACTCCCTGTGGGAATATGAGCTCCATGGGCTGGGGGGGGTGGGCAGACATCCTGGTTGTGGGAATTCATGGTGGGCTTAGGGGTGCTGGCAAGCTGGGTTGGGTTCATGATGGTGAAGGAGGAGGTTGGGGTGGTAGTGAAGGGTCCCAGCTCTGCACTCTCCTGCACCCGGGGGGCAATGGGGATGGTGGGAGTGTTGACGAGTCTGGGTTGGCATCGATCCTTCACATGCAACCAAGGCATTTGTACCTTGTCGAGTGCCAATGTGATGGGCACACGCTTCTGGGAAGACCATAGTACACGGTGGTGGCTGCTGCTTCACTCAGGTTCTTTCTTCCCCTCAAGAGCCAAACCCATGCCTTGAGTAACACAACCTCCTTGTTGCCCTTCTTCACACCCCAGGCTGTCCTCCTTGGTTTGGGAAAGCAGACATTCCCTTGTGTAGCTGCAGCTTCTGTTGTAGAGAAATACCCCTCCAGGCACTGCACCACCCGAACAATATTTCTCTTATTTTTGTTGTTGTTTTCTATATTATTATTATTATTATGTTATTTATTACGTAATTCTTCCATGTTTAGTTCCTGCTTCCAGCAGATCCCCAGGGGCTGGCCCAAGGGAAGGGCTCACCGGGATGGTGGGAGCGCCCGGCGGGGTTCAGGGAGGTGATACCACACGGGGACACCACGTCGCCCGGTCACCACCACCCTCCGGTACCCGGGGACGGAGCCGATCCGCGGCGGGTCCGGCGGCGATACCCAGAGCCGCCAGCAGATGGCACCGATGCTCCAGGTTTGGCACGGGAAGGCGGGAGGACAGGAGATGCCGGAAGGATGCTCCATGGATGGGGGCTGGAGCAGCTCTGCTCTGGAGCCAGGCTGGGAGAGCTGGGCTGGGGCAGCCTGAAGAAGAGAAGGCTCCTTAAGAGGAGATCTTAGAGCAGCTCCAGGGGCTGCAGGGAACCTGGAGAGGGGCTTTGGACAAGGGCCTGTAGGGACAGGCCAAGGGAAATGGCTTTAACCTGCCAGAGGGGAGACTGAGATGAGCTCTTAGGCAGAAGCTCTTCCCTGCGAGGGTGCTGATGCGCCGCCACAGGGTGGCCACAAAANCAGGGAACCTGGAGAGGGGCTTTGGACAAGGGCCTGTAGGGACAGGCCAAGGGAAATGGCTTTAACCTGCCAGAGGGGAGACTGAGATGAGCTCTTAGGCAGAAGCTCTTCCCTGCACAGGACCAAGTGCATCCCCTTTTTTCTGCTGCTAAAGCTTGTTCTCTTCCAGACCGTTATTAGCAAAAAATAGTCGGGTCTTTGTCCTTCTGAAAGTAACAGTTCCCAGGGACGTCTAGCAGCCTTAAACTTGAGCTTTAACTTCCTTTTATTAGTGTTTTTCAGCAGGAGAACTTCACATTGATTTGTTTTCCTCTCTGCTGCTGCCTGGTGCTGGTGTGGCCAGAGACCAGCAGAGATCCCAATGGAGAGGCCACCCAGCTCCATCCCTGTATCCCCTGTGATTAAGATGCTGCCTTGTTTGACTGGGGATGAAGCAGCACCAGCTGTGGCTGGCTGTGAACTTCTAAATGGAAAGTGCTTCCAAAGAGAGAAAGAGGCATTTTGAGGGAACCCAAGGGTATAAGAGAGGCTCCTTTGTTCCCCGAATCGATATTTCTGCTCCCATTTTCTCCTCAGCCTCTCTGTAAAGAAAGCCCTCAGACTGCAAATTGCGCTTGATCAGGGCAGTTATTTGCATGCTCTACTTTTGTAGGTGGCTTTCCAGTTTTAATTACATCTCAGAACATCTGAATCCTTCTGCTGTTCCAAGCCGTTTCCTTGCGTGCTAATTAGATTTAGACCTTAAACGCAATCAATAGATTCTCATCTCGGGGCTGGCCAAGCCAGCCATGACCGGTAATTTACAGCTCGAGTTGTTCTGAAATCAATGCAGATTTGCTCTTCATTGAGAGGGCTGTAAAACATGGGTGACAATGGGCACGCTAAGCAGTTGACATGGAAAGAGGTCGCTTGCTAGGAGAGAGGCCAGTGCAGTAAGAGGCAAAGCAATAGGACCAGTGAGTGGAACAGACCTCTCCTGGGCTGAAGATGTTGATGAAGTTGGGCTCTTGCTCCTCTCCTGGAGCGGGAGATGCAAAATGCAATCTATGGCCACATGGTCCCTCTTATAGATGTATCGTGCTCCAGAAGGTCATGGCAGCACCAATGACCTAACTCATGTTAGCATCCTATAGCACTCTCTTCTAACCTTTGTTCTTGGGGTCTACTTCATAAAGAGGTCACGTTATGGAGCTCTCATAGCATGTCCTGCGTGAGAGAGCACTGAGCAGCAGAGACACCTTCCGCAGCTTTCCATCTTCTGGAGAGCCACAAAAAGCCCATAAATAAAAGCAAACTTTCACAATTTAGCATTTCACTTAAAAACCAGAGAAGCTCAACTAAAAAAAAAATCCTTTTTCTATCTGCTTTCAAGCCCAGCTTTTCAAAAAGCCTGCAGCAAGAAACCTCTTTATCTGGTAGGGCACAGATAACAATGTAATTATGAGCTCAGATCAATGGGTTTCATCTCATCGGTGCTCAGGCTAAAAATAAACTGTTATTCTTACTCTCAGATGCACAGAGCTGGGGTGAGCATATCCTTCAGGCTCCCAGCCATTGCAGAACTATTCACAGGCAGCTGTGGGGCTGGAGACGGGTTTTGGTGGGTCTGGAGAGTCCACAAAGCCTTTCTCTAGGAGAAACTGAGGTTTGGGGCTGTATCTGGAGGGTGATGCTGGGTCCTGAGCAGAGAGGATGCCCAAGTGATGTGCACCTCCTTGTGATCACCTTATGGAGCATCCTCATCCCTGGTGGCTGTGGTGATGCTGCCTGTGAAATACAGAGTCACGTTTTAGTGGTTGTGTGAGGCTTGGTGGCTTCCTTGGGAAGGAAAATAGCCCAAGAATAAATATCAGCCTCTTTTACTGCATGCTGTTTAACAGGAATGGAACTTATTGCCATTGGAGAGTGGAGTGGTTGGCAGCTCCCATAAATCCCCAATTCCAATAGACTCTGCTCGCACTTAAACAAAAGTGACAACGGAGAGTTGACAACAGTGAGTGTAACTGGCATGGGAAATGGAGTATTTTGATTAATCACAGCTTGAATATTAACTATGCATAATGTTGCTTTCCTTGTATAGACCGAAGCTGCCAGCCTTGGAATCAGGAACGTGCTAAATGCTGTGGGATTTCCACTGGTCTGGGATGGGATGGGATGGGATGGGATGGGATGGTCTGGCACAGCACCCGCATCTCCAGCACATCGGAAGTGGACGGATACCAGGCTCATAAAGCTGTGTGCCTGCAAACTGCCCACCCAGCCTGGCCAAGATCCCTCAGCTGGAGGGGAAAGTGATATTTAATAGAAAAACTCATAGAGGTCTGACCTGTGCTGGATTCCCATAGTTTAATTTCCATGCCTTTGCTCTTGTCCAGCCAACACCATTCGATCAGGGCTTGGTTGGCACATTGAGCTCATCTCAGCTACTGGGAGACACAGCTTTACCTTGTAGACTGTGTTTCCAGTGGTCAGCACTTTCTGTGTGCTCGCATGGGTGTTTGGGATGGATCCCCTTCGGGTGTGAGGGAAGGGTTGGAGGTGCTGGGTACCCATGTTAGGCTGTGGTGTCCCCTGAGGTGATGCTGGAGATGAGGACAGCGCTTTCAGCTCCCCTTTCCTTAAAACAAGTCTGCAAAGGCTGAGGTGGGCTGTCCTTACCTGGTCTTTGCCTTGGTAACCCCTCCATCAACCAGTCCAGATTGATGACATTCCAGCTCATCTTCAAGGACCCTCCAAACTGGGACCAGCTTTGGATTAAAATGCGTGGTTGGGAGTGGGCCTGGCTTGGCAGAAAGCAGGTGAACAGGTAAGGGGAAATTCTGACTGAAAGCCTCCTACAAGACTGAAATTGATGCCTACGGACCCCAACGGGGTGGGAAAGGGCTCAGCCTACCCACTGGTCCCTGCTGTGCTGACACAGCCCCTTCGTATCTTGCTGCTGCACTGACTCAGATGTGGGAAGCTGCATTTTACTGTTATCCAGGTGCAGTTAATATTAGCTGGGAACAGCTTATTGCAGAACGTGGGCCTGGCAGGAGGTGGGATGGGAGCTGGGGAGCAGCGGGATGTGGTGGAGGCTTTGCAGGGTGTCACTGTTGCAGAGGGTGATGCAAACCCGGTTTTGCATCCTCACCTCACAACGTTGGCAGCACACGGAGAGAACCCTTTGGGGATGTTAGGAAATGAATCAGAGCCCCTCACTGAGGGTTATGGGCAGAGCCATGGCTCCTTCTCTGCTGGCAGGGAGCAGATGAGGCAGTGAGAGCCCAGCATCTTCCTTCAGAGCTGAACTAAGTAGCTGCAGTCAGATGGAAACTGCAGTTATCTGCTTTTAGAGAGCTGAGCAGGTCCCCTGAACCTATTAGTGCTGCAGAGATAACTGATTCCTCAGCTTTAAAAAGCCCTCGACAAACCAGCTCCTTCCAAAACCGGTCAGAAAAGGCTCATTTGATTAGGCCAAAACTGGAAAAGAAAAGCTTTAGTGTTGGGTCAAAAGGGAATTGTCATTGAGAAGCTTCCAAGGTGTTTGTAAACAGAACAGGTTTGATTTGGGAGAGAAGGCAGCCAAGAGCTCCCTGGGTGTATCTATCACACCTCTTTGTTCCCAGGATGAGGGTCAGCTTTGTTAATGAAGGGCTGATAGGTGGAGCCGGAGAGTGGATCGTTATCACCCTGATAAGAGCCCTGCCATGGAAACCCTGAGGGCTGCAGCCAAGGTCCTCAGCAGATCAGGGGCTCATTCAGCTCGCTAACAAAGGGCATTTTCCTTTCGAAAGCCGGCTCTTTCAGCTGTGCCTGACTGCTGCTCGCTTGTGAAAGGCAGGTGGGATCTCCAGGGGCTGAATTCAGATCTGTACCTTATCGCCAAAGCTCTGCCCATCCCCAAGGACAAGGTGTTGATGAACGCCGAGCTCTGCCCTCACCTTGCTGGAGCCGATGAGCAGGGTACTGCTTTCATCCCCAGCCATGCCCTGCTATTGGGTGTATTTAACGGCCTGGCCTTGTGAAGTTGCTGTGATTGAGTAGATGGGAAGTTTTCAGGGAAGCGAGCCTTTTGAGACAGGTAGGGAGGAAAACCAGGCAGGAAAACCTGCCTAAGTGAAAGCTCTTCTGCAAGTCCAGAGGTAAGTAGAGCAAAACATGTTCTCTGTATGATATATAGTACATAATACTTGCATGTGAGGTTCTAGAAGGAGGGGTGTCCTCTCCTTTCACAGTAGCTGGGACCCCTGGATTATGCCTTCCTTTGTCGGGAAACCTCCCCATAGCTGGATTCTTAGCCTTGTTCTTCCCAAAGAGCAGGATTTCACTCCACGCTTGGCCTGTAGACAGGCTCTAAATTATTCTAGGTTGCATGGGGCTTGGAGCAAGCTGCTCTAGTGAAAGGTGGCTCTCTGCCCATGGCAGGGGGTGGAACTGGATGAGCTTTAAGGTCCCCCCTAACTCAAAGAGTCTGGGATTCCTCTCCTGTTCCCTTTGAGCTGCTTGGATGTGGGAACAGGAACACCAAGCCCCAGCTTGCTCTTTAGTGAAGGGTTTGAGCAGAAACACCTGAAACAATGTCTGGGAAATAAAAGGATGACGTTTCCCATAATAGCAGCTTTTTAATGGTAGCAAAGAGTGAGCCAAGTGTGAATAATGCAGAGAGAGACATGAGCTCAGTTTTCATATGCACTGGACAAGCAGTTTGGGGTTAATGGCTGTCTTTGCTCAAGGCAGCAAGAGGATGCAATGAGAACCTCCAAACACTCAGTGGTCTCCCCATCATTAATCATCTTGACCCACAGACTGCTCTGGGCTGCACTTGGCACAGCTGCAGCTTTCACTAGTAACCAGAAGTGCAAAGCACATTAACTGTCTCCCAGATGAGAAGGGAAAGCAAAGGAGAAAATAAACCCCACAAGGTCCCCAGTGCAGGGTGCACAGCAAAGTCAAGGGGTGCTGAGCTGTCAGGCACAGGCAGAATGTCTCAGTGCATATGAGGATCATCCTCTGCCAGAGCAGCTCTCTTGGAGCTTATGTTATTGATTGCTTTTGTTTTACAAGCAGCATTGATGTGATGATATTTGGCAGTAACATTAACATTGAAACATGAGCAGCACCTGGGCCCTTTTATATGTAACTGTCTGAAAAATGATATGGGGTTGGCATTTGTGCCCTGGCAATCTGCATACCTGCCCCATGGTGCTGCTGGTGGCGTGGGGAGATGCTGACCAACAGGCTGGGGACCTGCATGGTGCCAGGAGGACGTGGGGAACAGCATCCATAACCCCATGCCCTCCTGGTCCTCCGCATCTCATGGTCCTACAGCAGCCATGGGGTGACCAAAGGTCCCTGTGCTGATGGAAGTGAGGCTTTGGCTGCTGTTCCTGGGGCAGAGCATGATGGGCGCTGCATGGGGAGGTGGGAATGGGGTGCGTCAGGGCCACTCATCCGTAGGAACAGCCGCCAGCGTTGGTGTTGAAACCTTTGTTCCTCCCACTTTATCTGCCGTGTCTTCTTGTCCTAATTGACTTGAAACACTTGTTAGCATCCTACGCGTGGAGCTGGGGGAAAGGCAGCGCAGAGGGGGTTGGAGTGAGCTGCCTTCAGTTCACACAAGGATTTAAGCTGAAACAGAGTTAAAAATCACTGTTCTAGTGCCAGCCGACTGCAACCAAGAGCAGGGGAGAGCTGCCATCAGGGGCATGCTGGTCTGTCCTTGGGGTGTGAGGGGATGTTTGCCCTGGGGGAATGGTACCTCCAGCCTTTAGAAGGGCATCTGAAAGCCTGTTCAGATAGGGATGAGGGAGTGAAATCTGGCATTGGCATTGCAATAGGGTCAAGCCAAAAGCTCGAAAAGAAGCCTCACTTGTGTCTCCATCTTAGGGAGGGATCCTTAATGGAGCATACCCGGGAGTTAGTGCTGTCCTGCACTTGGCTTCACACCAGTGTGGGGCTGGCCATGGGCCATTGCCTCTCGATACCCAGCAGGACAGGGCTTTGATGGCTGTTGGCAGCTGGTCAGTTTAATCATCAAATTGCAGGGGAGAGGAGATGTGGCAGGTCACTTTGGCCATTCTGCGCCTGTCACTCATCCAGAACGGTCCATCTTGCACCATTGCTGCTTTGATGGGATTTGGGAGCAACCAGGGTGCTAGGGATACTCATACCCTGATGGGCACTGCTGGCAGGTAGGGCTGGGCTTGGCCACTGCCATCTCTTCCCTTCCCAGGCACTTTAATAGCATTAGTCTGATCAAATGACTTTAAAAACCGCTCTTTCCCTCTGCAGTGTTTCCAGCTCCGTCAGGCTGGAATGACGTGTGCCCAGCATTAAAGCAATTGGGTGAATCAGTGGCTCAGGCCTGATGCTGGGATTGATTTTCAGCCCTTTTGTGCCGTCCATTATGGATATGTCCCAGTAAATCCCAGGGGACAGCTGAGGGTGTTTCTAGCAGCACTGGGGCTTGGTGACCTGATAGATGCCACTGAGGCCACCTTGAGCTTTGTGGTTGCCACTTGAAATGTCACCATGGTGGCAGGGAGCCAGTGCTGGTCCCTCTCCTCTGGATGCTGCAATCCTGGGTTGGTGATGCTGCTGTTGGAAGCACTGCTGGTGGACCCACACCTTATCTGGGGGGCTGGCACGTCGTAGACCCCCTTCTAGACATGGGCAGAGGTTTCCTGGAGACCAAGGGACAATGGAGGGGGAAATCCATTGTTCTGGTTCAGCTCATGGAAAGATCAGTTCTTGCTTGGTTGGGGATGTGGTGATCTAAAACTGTACCTCTTTAAATGCTGACGTATCTATGAAAGAAGAACAGGCACATATGGGCACTGAGGGGACTTTTTAAGCACTAGTGTGGAAAGGGGCACTTTTAAACACAGCAATTTATGTCTTTTATTTCTTCAGCATTAAGGGGATGTTTTGCTGGATACTTTTAACCATAGATGCACACCTCAGGGCAAGGTGAGGATGCCCTGGATCTATGGCTGCTGAGATCATGATGGCAGCATCCAGCCAGCAGACCTGGGGTTTTTCCCATGTTGTGTCAATGCCATGGACCAGCTCTGAGGCCAGGGATGTGGATATGTGGCACCAGGAGGCAGGGCACTGCCCAAGGAACAGCTTGCTGACCCAGCTGAGCGCACAGCCCCTAGTCCTCACTTGTTCCATCAGCAAACGGACCCTGCTTGAACTGAATAATTCAGGCTCTGCAGCGCTCATGGGTCCCACCGGGCGCTCAGCACCGCTGGAGAATGCCAATGAGGCCAATGCTGCAGAGCAGCAACAGCAGCCACGGTCGGGCCCTGAAAGTGGAATTCTTCCTGTTCTCTGGAGCCAAGTGGTGCAGTCTGGGATGCAGAGCTCACATAGCAAAGCTGCTCCTGGCTGCCTGCTGTGAGATGGGACATGAGGGATGGCACGAGGTGGTTTCAGGACAAGGAGCACCCAGAGGGCTGGTGGGCAAATAGACTCTCTCCCCTTGGCTTGAATGGAGACCCAGGACCTCACGCTACCTGCAGCCCTGGTGCTGATCCCACCATCTGCTTTCCATCCCCACTGATGGCTCTGTGTTGAATCACTGTCAGGGCTGGTTTTGGGAACAGCCAACACCGGTGATTCCCATCTCATCCCAACATGAGATGAGGAGCTGGGGATGATGAGCTCCATAGGGAGCTGGGGTGAACGGGATGGTTCCCCTCTGTCAAAAGCAGAGCTGGAACCTGGAATGGGAACTGTGGTGTTGGCACCCCCCAGTGCATTGGATATTACAAGAAATCCAAACCGCTTCACACTGGGAATCAGTAGGAAGTTCAGGGGGGAATATTCCCATTTATGCACTGAAGCTGTGCCAGACAAGCAGGTTCTGATAAGAAGCTCTGAACAGGCAGAGGAAAGAGAAATGGCACCGGCTTTCATCCTTGTGCCTTCCTGCAATTTTTATGTCTGAATCAGAATTAACTTTGGAGCTGGAAAAGCACTAACCGCTGATAATTAAACCCAAAATGCATCAGTCTCAACGTTAGGTGTCACCCACACACCCCCCTCCAGTCCCAGGCCCTATTATTCTAAATTGATGCAATTATTCACCTTGCACAGTAATATACTTTTTGTTCTCTGGTGCCCACTAGACCTTAAAGCAGAACAAATGCTTTAATAACACTGAGCTGGTGCTTCCTGGAAGCCTGAGCACCGGGTTATGAAGAACAGGAGCAGATTTGGGAATCTTCCATAAATTATTGCCTAATATTTCTTTCTTGTGTCGTATCTGTATGATGAGGAAGTGTTTGCTGTTCACTGATTAACTTGGTTTATTTCTCAGATAGGTTTAGCACCGTCTGTCTCGTGGTTCTGAAATAATTGTTTGATTAATAAGCCTGAATTTACATTTTCATTAAGCACCCCAATCCTTCTGTACCAATTAGTCACGCTGTAACATGCAGATCTGGGACATTAGAATGACAATTTTAGCCCATTAAGTAATCACTGTTATATTGATTGGTGATAATGGAGCAGAGGCAGTAAATCCACATTGGGCTAAGCTGCAGCATCCTAGGGGGTTGATGCTGGGGGGATGATGGCTGCACCCCAGCAGCATCCGCTGCTCCAGCTCCCTTTTGCTGCCAGTTGGTGATTAAGTGGGTTTAATGGATTCTTTCCATTTAGGAATGTTGCATTTAGCCACCACGGTGCAGTTTTGGTTGATGATTCCAGCCAGGATGGGTGATCTGGATGTAGTGTGCCAGGAGGAGAGTCAAGCCCCTGGAGCTGCTGCTTTCAATCAGATCAGGCTCTAACTAATTGGTAATGATGGTGAAATGAACACTTCCCTTTCCATGGCAATGAGCTATGCCTTGTGGGATGAGGCTTGCATGGGTTGGGAGGGGATGGAATGGAGGTGGGGACAGAGATGGATGGGGATAAGATGGGATGGAATTGGTTGTGTTGGGATGGGAATGGGATGGGGACAAGGACAAAGCAAATGGGGATGAGATGGTTTAGGGTAGGGATGGGGAAGTGGATGGGACTGAGGAATAGGATGGGGACAAGGCCAGGGGAATAAATGGGGATGGGGCAGAAAGGGGCCAAAGGACCAAGAAGGGGATACAGCCAAAGAGACCCCTTGGCTGCTGACCCTGAAGGATATGAGACAGCTGCTTGCTTATGTCAGACAGAGCCAGGAACACGCATGGAGATGTTTCCTCACTGACGAGGAGGAGAAGGTGAGGGTCAAACAAACCATTTCCGTCTTTCCTCAGGGACACGGCAGCCTGCAAGGATGTGACCCTGGTGTGGCTCCACAGCTTGTAACAATCCAGAGCAGCAGTGTGACAGTGAGTTACTATATTTGCTCTCACCACAACCCTGCCTTTTCTGGCTCTCTTTAATGCTGGATTCTGCTCTCAAAAACTAGGACATGGCCATTACACGTGTCTGCTCTCAGCTACTGTAATCTCCTGCTGCCGGCTGGCGCTGGGATGCTGCGTGCCGGCAGCCCTCCGGCCTTGGAGCAGTGAGCGTGGGATAACCAGGCACCTGAGCACTCCATGGGATCTGGATACAGCAATGCCACAGCAAGGGGAGGCTGGAGGGAATGGTCACCCCCAGGGATCCCCTTGGACCTCATCTTTATGGGGGACGCTGCAGTGATGCTGCCTGCGCTTGAGGACCACTGAGTGGTGATGGCCACATGTTCCTCTCTCCTTCTTGCCTGTGATGCCACAGCTCTGGCCATGGCCAGCGAGTTCTGTAGAGGGGCAGAAGGCTCAAAACCAGAGTTTATTCCTGAAAAATAGGTGTGCACGTAAAAAAATGAGGATATGGATGAGTCCACAGACACTTACAGACACTGGGGAGTCACTGGAGCCATTATTGTGGAGCTTCTCACCCTCACACATGTATAAATATATATATATATACACACATATACAATATATACCTACTTACATTTAAGTGTTTCTTCCCCTTACAAGTCCTGTTTTCACCAGGTGAGCACTGTTCTGCCTGGGAAGCTGTCGTGGTTTAAACACAGCCATACAGCTTGGCCACCCACTCAACACCCCACTTCTTGCCCTCCCCTGCTTCCAGAGGGATGGGGGGAGAATCAAAAGAATGCAACTTCCACATGGTTGAGATAAGAACAGTTTAGTAACTAAGGTATAATACAAATCACTACTGCTACCACCAATAATAATAACGATATAGGAAATAACAAGGAAAAAGAATACAGCATCTCACCAACCACCAACAGATAACTCACAACACCCCAACCCAACTGAGTGCTGACCGACCACCTCTTCCAACCACCCTGAGAGAACCAGCCCTTCCGGATAATTCCCAGTTACCTCCCGGGCATGACATGCTATGGTATGGAATACCTCTTTGGTCAGTTTGGATCCTGTCCATCCTTCCTCCCAGCCCCCCCTTCCTCCCCAGCAGAGCATGAGGCTCACAAAGTCCTTGGTCAGGGCAAACACCGCTCAGCAACAACCAAAAACATCGGCCTTATCAGCCTTGTTCCCGGGTTAAGTCAAAACACAGCTGCTAAAGAGAAGAAAAACTGACTGCAACTGCTGAACCCAGGACAGAAGTCCTTTCTCTTTTCCTTCCTTTCTTTTTTGAAGCAGCAATTAATCCCCTCTTACCGGAGAGGAGAAGCATGCCCAGATGCCAGTGTGTGCTCAGAACATCCCTAGCACACCAGCGAGGAAATGTGAACAGCAGAAAGCAGTGATAGCAGGAGATGATGCAGGGAGGGGGAAGCTCGGGCTCTGATGGGCATCACTCCAAAGAAAGCCAAAATTCCCCATCCAGCAGCAAACCAGACAAGGGGAGGACAAGAAGCATCCCCAGTTTCTGCTGCTCCACCACAGCAGTGCTCAGCATGGGGGAGCAGCAGGCTCATTAATCAGCCAGCGCTAAGTGCAGATGCCAAAATCCTGTAGCAAAGCCACACGAAGGAATTGTGCCTCTGGATCTATTTCTCCATTGAAGCATCAAGATGAATCCATGCACACAGATGGATTCTCTGTTCTTCCACTGGCAAAACCCCTGCGCTGCCTCCTCTGCAGTGCCCTCACCCTGTTCAGGTTGGGGATGTCCTGACCCATTGGCCACCCTGGGGATGGATCAAAACCATCCGCAGAGCCATGGTCAGCAGCAGCTGCAGTCGGAGCTCCAGTGCTTATGGAGGGGGAACAAACTGGTTCCCAGCAAATTTACAGCTCCATTCATGATTGAGGAGCCGCTTAGCTGCCCTCTGCACAGGTCAGAGCATTGCCTGTGCCCTTGCCCCAGCCTTTCCCTGCATCCATCACTGTCCCCCGAAGCATTTAATCACACATGACCCAGGACTTGCTGCATGGTTCAGTGAGAATGATCTATTTCCCTGCATCCCAGATGCTGGAATCCCTCTGTGCAGAGCAGCTCACCCAGAGGACCCTTAGCAGGGCCGTTGCAGCCATTCCAATGGACATGACAATTCCCTCCTTCAAACACTTTTGCTCCAAAAGCCAGAAGTTTGCTGGACAAGAAGAAATTCTTCACCATGAAGATGCTGCTCCATGAGAAAGGGTTGGGTGATACTGGGTATCACAGCCCCATCAACTGCAAAAGGCTTGTTCCTGATGTATCCCTGCACCACTTCTTGCCATGGATTTATTAGTAGGGCGATCTGATTTATGCCCAGCTTTCCCAGGACCTGCTGACAGATGAGATGTTGTACTTCCGGAGTTTATCCTGAGGAGCAAACAAACAGAGAAATGGAAACCTCACCAACTCTTTAAAGAGCTCAGCAAAATCTTTCCTTCCCCCCTTTTTTCAAAGCTAGAATGGCTGAAAGGGGATATCTCTGGAATTCTTTTCCCTTCAATCTCTTAATCCTCTTCCTTCCAGCTTTATTCCACATCATTGCCTCTTTCTTGTTTGGGGTTCTTAATTGTTAATTCCCCTCCACTCCAAACAACCCCAAGACACCAGAGGTCTGTGTCGACGTGAGCAACCCCAGAAGCCTGTCTCAGCATTACAACATCCCCCTTCCTATTTTTGTCTTCTCTTACCCTAAAATGACCCCTTCTCTTTGCATCCATGAGGCATTTCTGGGGCTTGCAGGCAGCAGGGCTTGGGCAACTGTTGCTGCCTGCACCACAGAACAGGTCCCTCAGGGAGATTCCCATCACTGTCACTGGCATCCTAATGAGTTAATTAACTAAAATCAGGGCAAGTGAGGTGTGAGCTCTTCAGAGGATGGGTACTGGGAGATGCAGTCTCCATGTCAGTCCCAGGGGACCATGGCCATGAGGCTGCTTCCCATGGAGCCAGGGATATGCTGGTGTTGGGAAGGATCCTTGAGCATCTCTCAGCTCCTGGAGGGGATCCTGGTTTATGGGTTCTTGTGCTGAAAAGGCAGCAGAACTGCTTCACAATATCACTGTGTTTCCCCCCTCTGTTGCCAAGGGTTGGCCAATGTGGAGACAAGCACCGAGAGCATGAGATTTGCTAATATTGACTTTCAATCAGCTGCTCCCTGATAACCCAGCCCAGACACTGAAACATCCAGGAAAACTGGGATTGTAGGAATGTTTTCCACATCCTGGATGCCCCTACCTGGGTAACCCATTGGCAATGTGTGCTGGCACCAGCCTCATCCTTGGGAAGAAGGCAGAGCCTTCAGATGGAGCCCCCCATGCTGAGATGCTACTGCAGCAGCACCCACCTATGAAGGCCTTGTGTTGGAGCATCCCTGCCCATGCTGGTCCCCTCACACTGCTGCCATGGAGATCCTGGGGACCATGGGGAGGAAAAAACCCTTTCAGCTGCACCTCCCAGGTAGAAAATGTGCTACTAAAAAAAGTTGACATTTTAAACCACAAAAAGGACCAAAACTGTGGCTTCAAAACCAAACTTGTTTTTCTACGTCCCATCTCATTAGCTGCACGGAGCAAGAAAGCAACAAGCGACCCATTTAAATTGTAGATTCTGACCTTTATGCTTAAAATCTTTTCAGACATCCTGTTTACAGCTTGGTTTTCAGTGCTGGCACTTCATAATCCTCAAAATGAGGTTTTATGCAGCCTTCTTTTACTATTATAATGCACCACATCCTCTCTTATCCCCCCTGACCAGCCCTCCTGAGACCTGAGTCTTTGTGCAATGAAAGTCACCCCAGTGCCAGGGCATGGAGCGCCATGGGCTCTGCTCCTCTGGATAAGGCTCAAACCTCAGCAGTCACTTTTGGCTCAAATCTCAACATTCCTGACATATGGATTTATTTGGTGACATGGCAACAGTGTCAAAAGTCCCCTGGCAATAACCTTGAGGAGTTTGGGGTGAAAACCACCCTTAAAGTCCTGTAGAACAGCATCCTTCTGGTGCAGCATCATTGGGAGAAGCCCAGTTTGCTGAGTGCGACTTGGAGGCATGGTCAATAAGGAAACTCCATTGGATGTTTCAGGAAGATCCCTGGCAAGCCTGGCCCAGAAAAAGCAAACTAAAACAGTCTTCAGAAGTTATTTTTGCAAGTGCTATTCTCGACCAGTGACTAAATTTGCCCTCGCACTTGTCAAAATGGCTGTTGAGAAGTGAATCTGCTGTGATTGGATCTTAGGCAGAAGCTTTTCCCTGTGAGGGTGCTGAGGCGCTGGCACAGGGTGCCCAGAGAAGCTGTGGCTGCCCCATCCCTGGCAGTGTTCAAGGCCAGGTTGGACACAGGGGCTTGGAGCAAGCTGCTCCAGTGGAAGGGGTCCCTGCCTGTGGCAGGGGTTGTGACTGGATGAGCTTTAAGGTCCCTTCCAACCCAAACCAGGCTGGGATCCTGTGATCCTATGAAAATGGGACCATTTGGAAATGGGAAAAGCCCTCAGGTCCCAGCAGCATCCTCCCTGGCATCTCCGCAGCCGTGGCTGGAGGGAGGAAGTGATGCCAGGGGGTTTGATGGCCAAAGCCAAGGAACTGAGTACCAGGAGGATAAAAATAGTACAAACAGCTCCTCAGCCCCAGCCTGGAGCTGAGGCAGCACTCACCAGCCTGGTTTCCTATGGAAACAAGCCTCCTGGTCCATGCGCCCGCCTGTGCCTGCCCCGGGCAGTTTCGATATCTCACTCACACATGGATGCTCTCGCATCCACCATGGACCAAGCTGAGGCTGCACTTTCCCTCGGAGGGGACAGTAACAGGATCCATCCCTCCCTTCAGCTGCTGCTTTCCCGAAGCTCCTGGCCTCCCCACCACTGGCTCTAGGAGCCGGAGCTGCCAGCAGGATACTTGGATACTGGGGTGCACAAACCCAGGGTATCACAGCCACCACGGGCAGCTGACTAGGGTCACCCTGCACCAGGCAAGCAAGGGGGCTAAAAATCCCCCCCTTATGCTTAAGGTTGAAAATGAAGGGGAAATAGGGAGATCCCTTCTCACATTAATCCCTTCACAATCATTATTTTTCCTATTCCCAGAATTGGGAAGTTTTCATTTTTTTTATTAATCTGACACAAATATATATTTTATTTTATTCTGGTTTGGTTTAGTTTTAATCTGATTTTGTTTTATTATTTTTTAAAATCTTTCTTTATTATTTGATATTTTATATTATTATTTATTATAGATGTTTCGGAGAAGGAATTTTTGCAAGGGCATACGGTGAAAGAGCAAACGATTTAACCTGCCAGAGGGGAGACTGAGCTGAGCTTTTAGGCAGAAGCTTTTCCCTGTGAGGGTGCTGAGGCGCTGGCACAGGGTGCCCAGAGAAGCTGTGGCTGCCCCATCCCTGGCAGTGTTCAAGGCCAGGTTGGACACAGGGGCTTGGAGCAAGCTGCTCCAGTGGAAGGGTTCCCTGCCTGTGGCAGGGATTGGAGCTGGAAGAGCTTTATGGTCCCTTAAAAACCAGCCTTGGATTTTGTTTTCTATTTATTTTTATTTTATTTTATTTTATTTTATTTTATTTTATTTTATTTTATTTTATTTTATTTTATTTTATTTTATTTTATTTTATTTTATTTTATTTTATTTTATTTTATTTTATTTTATTTTATTTTATTTTATTTTATTTTATTTTATTTTATTTTATTTTATTTTATTTTATTTTATTTTATTTTATTTTATTTTATTTTATTTTATTTTATTTTATTTTATATTTTATTTATTTATTTTATTTCTGTTCTTTAATTTAATTTAATTTAATTTTATTTTATTTTATTATTTTTCCCTTGCTATATCCCCTTCCCCAAATCTCTGCCTGGCCCCGAGTCCCGGGGCTCAATGATGCTCTGTGTGCGTCTTGAGGGGATCACATCTCCCTCCGCACTCTCAGCATCCCTTGCCCTTGAGCGGGGCCGGGGCTGGCCGGGAGCCCGTTACCGGCCCCGGTCTCATTCCTAAACACGCATAAAAAGGGCAAGAAGGCGGAGAGTCGGAAGGGAGGGAAGCGAGGGGAGGAGGGAGGGAAGGAGGGGGTTAAGCGGCGGTACCGGCAGCGCCGCAGGCCGGCGGATGGAGCTGAGTCGCAGCTGGACTGGATGGAGCCGTTAAGTAACGGCGCCCGGGAGCGGCGGTAGCCGGGTCGGGTCCCTCCGCACCTTCCGCCGCCGGTATGAGCGGGGCCCGGTGGGGGCCGAGCCGCAGACAGCGACCGGCGGCCCCCCCGGTCCGAGCCCCGCTGCGGTCGGAGACGGCCGGTGCATGGAGCGGCGGCGGCCGGTGCGGGTAAGGAGGAGGCGGCGGGGGGGTAATGGGGGGTACTGGGGGCTCCGCCGCGAACTTGGGCTGCGGGAGGTGGGAACGGGGGGTAACGGGGAGGAAAGCAGGGAGGGAAAGGTGAAAAACGCAACACATGGAGGGGGGGGAACTGGCCTCGGTGGGGGGGTGCGGTGGTTAAGGGCCGGGGGGCTTTCCGGCGAGGCTGAGGTTAAGGATGCTGCGAGGGAGTTGTTCATGGGTCTCGGTTTGGCAGAGATTGTTCGGTGCTGTGGGGGTTTCGGAGGGGTTTTGCTTCGGAGGGGAGCGGGAGATGGGCAGGGAGGGAGAGAGCTCTGCTCTTCCCACTCCTCCTCCTCCTGCCGGGACTTTGTGCAGGAGCAGCTCGGCAAGGGAAGTAGGGAGAGGGGGTAATCCTTCCAAAACCACCTCCACGGCTTGCTGCCTTTCGATATCCACGCTGAGAACTTGTTGGAATATTTTAATTTGAAGTTAAAATAAACGTGTGTAGGGAAAGCCGAGGCAGTTGGGGACCTACGTGAAGGTTACCTTGAGCTCAGCCTCTGAAACCCTTTTTCCCATGAGGCAGGATTAAATAAAGTCTCCCAGCGATCTGGAGCTGGGAATCACAATCCGGCAGCAAGGACCAAGCCTGGCCCTGATCGCCCGGCACATTCCCTCCCTGTGAGTGCTGTAACCTTCCAGGGACTTGTGCTGAGTTATCCCTTATAAGGGGCTGCCCCTGCTCTGGGCTTGGGACATGCTCATCTCGGAAGTGGTAGCCTTATGTCCAGCACCGTTAAGCACGAAGGGTTCCCTTGGACTAGGGTTCATCAGCAGTTATCACTTAGTGTATGTGCCACTCATACACAGGCTGCTGGGAGCAGTGTGCAGCCAGGAGGGATTCCCTATGGGATCTTCCTCAGCTTTGGATGCTTTTCCCAAGCCCCATGGGCCAGGAGGTGAGTCCAGCCTGTGGCAGTTGGGCTGCAAACACTTGGGTCCAGCACAGCTCACTCCTGTCCTGATCTGCCCCTGGTTTGTGGGTCCTTGATCCACGCTGGAACCAAACTTCTGCCCATCATTGTGTCCTCCTGCAGCTGGGTCCCCAGGGACACCCCTCGCCATCCCTCAAGGCTCCCATGTTTTCCAGGGCTGAGGCAGGATCCCCTTCTCCCAGCTTTGCCCCATGGGGAGTGCAGCATTCCAGGGATTTAGCATCTCTCCCAGCTCAATCCTGGCTGGCTGGCAGATCCCAGAAAAATCCTTACTTCTTTTAACCTCTCATTCCCCTTAGACCGCTGAGTCCTCAATTGCCCCAAGCTATGCAGGAGCTGGCTCTGCTCTTGGATAAACCTCTTTGCTTGGGTACCTCCATTGCAGTGTGCTGGTCTTCTCTGGAGCCAGGAATTCAGCCTGGGACAGGAGACAAGTGTGGGTCATGGGCGCTGTTCAGTGCTGCTCAGTGAAGAGTGGGATGTCCCCAGGCTGCAGGGTCCATCCATCCTCCTGCTGGGGTGGGGATCTTCAGGGCCTGGGGGAGAAGCAAGGGCTTGTACTTGTTAGCAGGGTCCTAGGCAATGTGGGGGGACCTAGAGGAATACGCCCTGACCCTTCCTGGAGCCTGCAGTATTCCTGGGAAAGGCAGATCTCTTCCAAATCTGGGCCTCCATCTCCTTCATGCAGCAGGATGCAATGCTGCTCCATGTGCAGGAGAAGAAAGAAATCTGCCCCCCTCCCCCCGGAAAGGAGGCTGTAAATCAAGGGCTGCAAGAACTAATCTTCCTCCCCGTATTAATTCAAATGGGCTGCAGAAGGCATTGTCTGCTGCTGCAGAAGCTGGTTTTTTAATTGCCCCGGTGCTGTTTTATAATCCCAGATTACCAGGGGCTGAGCAAAGTTTCCATGGCTGAGACCTGCAGGAGCTGAGACCATCAGAGGCACATTAGTGCCTGGGAATCTGGGGGGGATTCATCACGGACTGAATGTTCTGGACCCTTCTTTAGTGCCCACGGAAGATGTCTCAGTGGGGCTGAGCCACTCCCATGGTCACTGTGGACCCTGTCAAGGTCCTTACATGATTTATGCTGCTCTATGTGCAGTGAGTGCATACAGCACGTACATGGGTGCTGCTGGTGGGGTGCGTTTATGTTTCACCTCCCTTTGGCACTTGGCAGCTGAGTCTCATCACCTCCACCTCCCCTTCATCCAGTTTTGCTGAGCCAGCACCTGGCCAGGATCCAGCTGCCTTTCCCTAGGGAAAATCCCTGCCTTCCTCTCGCCCTCCTCCTCCCTGCCCATCTTGGAGCAGCCTGGTATCCCCTCCGGTACGTGTCTCAGCTCGCTAAGTCTTATTGAAAACCATAACTGGATTTTGCAGACTGGGCATAAAATACCTAGGACATAATACGTACTAAAACTCATTAGGTTAAGCCCATTTACAGATACACAGCATCCTCTGAATGAAGTTAAATCACCTTTTTCACAGGGCTTAAGTGTCAAAAGGTGCCATGGCAAGGATGGGAAGAAGGCAGAGAGGGAGCACAGTTCTGGAAGCATCCCGGGAGCATCCCTTAGTGTCATTGAGACCTCCCTGGGGTGACTTCTCCCAAATACCACTGTATGTCACCACTGACACATCCAAATGGAGCTCCTGCTCTGCTCTCGTAAGGAAAAATGTGGATATCATGGGGAATTAGAGGTTTTTCAGCACTGATATTGGAGATGGGGCTGATGCTGACCAGAGGGATGCTGGGGGCTGGCATGGGTGTGTTGGGTGAGGATTGTGCTGGTCATTTGTTTCTATTGCTGAAAATAGTGTGGGATGCTGCCTGGTTCCCAGGGCCCACCCTCTGCATCTTGAAATGCTGTTAGCAATGGGAGCAAAGGAGGGAGCTCCCTGTTTCTTCCACCAACACACTGTGGCCCTGCTAAAGGAAACCTAGGTACTGGCAGATGGGATAATGCTGGTGGAGAGTCAGATAACACATGTGCTTGGGGTGGTGGCAGATAAATCACCCATAATGATGATGGTGGTGATGATGATGATGCTGTAACATAGGGTGCATTTGGGCAGCTGGGATGGGAGAGTACTGGGTACACCAACTGCAGCATCTCTGCTGTGCCAGCTCCTTTAAATCATCCCACCCATTCCACGCTATCCCCTGCTTGCCTAAATCTCCAACTACACAGCTATTTCCTTCCCTGCCTTTAGCATTGTGCTTTGTAAATGATTCATGGCTTAAAACATGATGTTTTTCATGAGCTGCTTTCACACTTGCAAGGGGAATTCATCCTACAGGAGCCTGGAATGGGCTTTGATGTAATTGCATGTGGAGGAGAGGAGCATGAAGTAAAAAAGCCTCCTTTTTGCCTCTACTTGGGCCATTGTAAAGCAAAATACATGGGGAAGCGAGCAGGGAGCCAGCAGAGCCCTGCAGGCTTCTGTGTGCTGCGGAGGTGGGATTACCTGGAAATCAGTGGCCTGAAGGCAATGCAGTTCTTTGCTTTCAAGGGCTGGATGATCCTGCTGCACCCTAGCTTGGATTTGTTTTGGGAACACTCTCATCTGCCTTGTAGCAAATCCCTGCCTCTGTGCTATAGGTGGCTGTGGGGATCAGCATCTCTTGAGCAGCTATCAGCATCCCTTGGGAGGGTATCTGGGGTGTTTATGGGAATCTGCAACTTCAGGTAGCTAAGCAGCAAATGCCATATTAAAAAATGGGGTTAAAGTTGCTTAAATCAGCTTGGTGAAATGAAATAGCCCTTATGGGACATGGTGGAGGCCCTGGGCTTTGCTGCAGGGTACTGGTTGGTCATTGAAATAACCTGGGGCAGGATCCAGTGCTTTGCCCAAGTTATAAATAACCCAGCACCAGAACAGGGCTGGTGCACACCCTTGGATGGGTTCTCATCCTCCAGAGAGGCTGTGCAATTAGCATGGCCCTATTTCTGTGGATAGTGAGGCCTTTTAAAGATGCTAATGAATTAATCCTAGGCAGACGGGTCCCTCTGGATGAAAGGATCTGTGATACCTCATGAGCTCAGAGCCTTGTGCCTAAACTGGGCTTCAGGTTGTGCCTCCCCCATGCCCTGGGTGAATGCTGAGACTGTCAATAAATCTTCTCCAGAACATTTAAAAATCACTTTTTTGCCCATAAACGTGAAATCCAGGCACTTAATTCCAGCCTAAACCCTTCCGTCGATCCCCAGCAAGGAGGAAGATTTACAAACCCTGCAACACACTTGGAAATCCTGCACAAAAACCCATCAGCAGCTGGGCAGGTCCTGCTCTGGGTTTACAAATCAGGCCAATAAATGCCAAATAAGAGCTTTTTTTCCTTTGCGTATCTTGGTGGTTTGGCCGACGGAAGGGTTTTAAAAGCTCCTCAGGGGGACCTGGGCAGGGATGAAGCAGCCACTGCTTACTGCAGCCCCCAAAAGCTGCTGAGTCAGCTGGTTTTGAGCACACCCCAACCTTTCCTGCACACCCCTCTCAGCACAGGGTCTGCTCGAACAGGTTCCTCAGCAAAATGAAGTCAGGGAGTGGCTGAATAAATCAGCTTTGCTTCCATTTAAAGGCAGATGACTGCTCAGCATGCAAGGCTTGCCCTGGTCCATGCGCGCTGGGTGCTCGAGGGGAGACTCATCAGATGGTCCAAGACATTCCCTGCTGTGATCGGAACCTCGATTCTCAGTGTTCCAGTTTAGCTCAGCTTCATTCCCAGCAGCATTTAAACTCAGCCCCATGCAGCTCATTTACTGCTTCAGTTCTAAGGTGTGAGAAAGGGTGAAAATCCATTTGCATGGGGCTGAAGAAGATGATGGCAGCTTTAGCTGGGAGCTCAAATTACCCAGCTTCTGCTCAGGCAGCAGTGCCAGTCTCCCACTGCAGTAGGATGGAAGATATGGTAGTACCCAGGCTGCCCAGTGTCCCTGGGTGTTCATACTGGTGTCACTGCTTGGTGCAGGAGCTGCTTTTGATGGCAGCAGCCACCAGGTAGTACCAAGGGTGGGAGGGGGAGACATGGGGCTTTCTGTGGTCCCTGCACCAAAGTGGGTGGCTTTGGGTAATGGCAGGTCTAAGGAGCACACAGTACACTGGCTATTGCACACCATGCACTGGGTCCTGCACACTGCTGCATTTCCAGGTCACCCAAAGGTGCTCAGCAGGGTATAGGACCATTCTCCCCCCATGCCAGGGCTGCCATCTGGGACCTAGGTTAGTGCCAGCATGGTGGAGCAGGGGCCCCTGAGCTTGTGGTCATTAGACTCCATCCCATCCCTCTGTACTTTAAAGCCCTATTCTTTCCCTGTCCTTCTGATAAGGAATGCTAATGATGTGATGAAATCGGATAGTTCGGTCGCCTCCTCCTCCTAATGGAACTCTTGTGTTCATTAATTTGCTGGTTTTAATGGGCTGATTGTTCTCCTGTGCTGAGGGAGCCACATGAGCCCTTCAGTGTGTTTTGCCGTGGTCAGATGTGAGGTGGTGCTTGAAGGCAGCTGAACCTTGGTGCTCAATAATTGCAGAGCAATTTGGAGACAAGACCCAGATGTATAATTTATCTGTGCTTCATTCAGCCTGGTCACAAGCGGTCACAGAGATGCTAGTGGAGTCCCCTTGGGACCTCTGCCCACCTCCCCATGCACTTGGGAGGGAGAAAAACCTTACATTAATGAGGATTTCTGTGGTCTATAGGGCAAGTAATTGCAGAGTCCTGATGAGCTCACCTGCCTCAGTACTGCTGCCTCTGCAGAGGGAGGCTGAGTACAGAAGGATGCATTCCAATGCATCCCACTGTTGGGATGTTTTGGCTCTTGGCAGGAGCATGGCCATGGAGGTAGATGAGGATCAGTCCTCCCTATTTCCCAGTCTCATCTGGACCCACTGCCTGCTTGTGATGGTGTGAAGTGCCTGGGAAAGCTCTGTTCTTGGCTGCTGTGCTTTAGCTCTGGATGCCAAAGGGTTCCAGGGCAGCAGGGAGGTATGCCTGGAGCAGAGCCCCACTGCCAGCCTGGAGTGACTGAGCAAGTGGGTAGCAACCAGGTGAGGGCTGGAGAATAAATCCCCTCCATGCCCTGGCTGTCCCAGCAAAAGGCAGTGGATATGGCTCCTGCCTGCAGTGGTTTTCCTACAGCAGCCTTTGTACACGGCCTCCTGCAGCAGCCCATAAAAGCCCAGTCTTACTATGCTGCCCACTGCACCGTGATTTAATGTCACCATTATTAATCACTGCTCTGGCTGATTAATGTCACCATTAGCTTCGTTAAAGTGTGTCACTACTGTCTCCTGCGGTGCTGCAGGCATGGGGAGCTGCGGGAGGCAGAGCCTCATCAGAAGGGGAAGCAGGATGGGGTGAGGATGAGGACCAACAGCATCTGCCCTGCTGCTCCTACCCCAAAGCTGCTACACCAAGTGTGGATGGATCTGTCCTGAGAGATGGGGCTGGTGGGGTGCACAGAGCAGTGTTGTGAGGTGCTGCTGTCATTCCGCATTCCTGGATGGCCAACAGCAGAGTGAGCTTCCCCCAGTTAGTCTCCCAGTATCCCAAGCCTCTGCCTATCTGGGGAGTGTTGGTGCCGGCTCTATTTGCTGTTTGGAAGCGTAGCCAGCGAGGGAGCTGTAAGCAGAGCACATTATCTCCTCCAGACAATTAGCAGAAGCATTAATGGAATATATGCAAATGTGCAGTAATTGACCTGCGACTCTGCAGTTCATGATGGAGAAGGATGAGCTCCAGATGGCTTAATGATAGTAATTTAAACCCCTTCTTTATATGCTGTGCTTCTTTGCCATACTGTGGCAGGACCAAGCCCAGGCAGAGAGGAGAGTGGGTGACAACAGGGATGCTGGGGACCAGGGACAGCCCTGGGGATACCCATTTATATCCCAAACCACTCTATATCCATTGCCCATATAAAGTCCCAGGAGGGGTAGGTTGAAGCACAGAACAGGATGGGAAGCTCTAAGTTCCCACGGAGCATCTCATTCCCCACTGGCTGCTGGCCAGGGAGCATGGGAAAGCAGCCAAACACCAACAGCTCCATGGGATCACGGGGCTGGGGGATGTTCACCCATAGCAGAGGGGCTGGACCTGCACCCATAGAGGTGCCTGCAGATGCAAGAGCCTGAATAGCAATCGGTCTTCTTGCTCGGCTGCTGCTCTGAGCTTTCTCAGCCTTTACACAGGCTGAGGGGGTATTTGGGGGAGCCCAAGGGGTTGTTATCCCACAGTGATGTGCTCCATGCAGCCTGTTTTCAGCTCCACAGGAGTTCACCTGGTGGAGCCAGAGGTGCCTGGATACCCGCTCCAGGAGCTCCAATTAAAATATTTATGTATAATTCATGCCATATGTTCCACCAATATTTTTTATTTAATCAACTGAAGACAGATGGCAGGAACATGGAGGCCATTAAACGAATGGCACTTTGTCTTCCCATTTATTTTTCTCTCCTTTCCTAAAATAAGATGAGTCTATGACAGGCAAGCACATCCCAGGCATGGGGCTGGCCCTGTCCCCACTGATGTGCCAGAGTGGCATCTCCCACTGTGAAGCCAACCCCACCATGTAACCTGGGGTGGTGGTGTCCTCCATAGCTGGAAGAATCCACCTGAGGGAGAAAATCCTGGTCCATGGGAGAGCCATGCTGGGGATGACATAGGGACAATGTGTTTCTGTGGGGGCTCCAGCCCTATGTGTGTGCACAGCTCATCATAGAATCCCAGCCTGGTTTGGGTTGGAAGGGACCTTAAAGCTCATTCAGCTCACCCAGGGACACCTTCCATTGGATCAGGTTACTCCAAACCCTTGAGCACTGCCAGGGATGGGGCAGCCACAGCTTTTCTGGGCACCCTGTGCCTCAGCACCCTCAGAGGGAAGAGCTTTTGCCTAAGAGCTCATCTCAGTCTCCCCTCTGGCAGGATAAAGCCATTCCCCTTGGCCTGTCCCTACAGGCTCTTCCTCACCCCATGGAGGGACGGGCACTGCTCTCCTGCGGCACTTTCCTCAGTGTGCCTTTCCCTTTGCCTTGCAGGTGGAGGTTTCTTGCCCTGGGAGTGAGATGAATGGGGCTTCCTCAGACAAAGGGTCCCAGTCAGCGTCTCAAGCCCCGAGACGCATCCAGGGACTTTCCATTCTCCATCTGAAAGGGCGCCAGTGCCGTTTCCATTAGAGAGATGCTCGCGGGAGCCGGTGCTGCCGAGCGGAACGGCGAGCGGGCGAGGAGCTGTGGCAGCTGATCGGCTTTCAACCCACCTCCAAACCCTCCATTCCCTTATCATGATCCCTCCATCAGCCGCAGCCCGGGGGCACAGCCAGGGGGCTTTGCCTGGAGGAGAATAAAACTAGGACAACGCTGAAGAACCCCCCTGTGCGCTGCAAGAGGGGACTTGAAATCCACCCTCATTGCCTTCCCCAGCCCGTGTAGGGCTGGGCAATAGGTCATCCTGCAACCAACGCTTTTGGAGCAACCAAGGAGCCAACTTCAACCCAAGGAGGGACAAAACCCTCCTTCGGAGCATTCCTGTGGCTGGAAAGCAGCTCCCGGCGGGAGGGATGAAGACGCTATGGCCAAGTTGCTGGTAAAACTCCAGCGGTACTTTCGGCGGAAACCCGTGCGGTTCTTCACGCTGCTGGCTCTCTATTTGGCAGCCGGGAGCTTGGTTTTCCTGCATTCAGGCTTTGCCGGGGAGTCCACGGTGACAGGGAACCAGCGCGGCACCGGGACCGGCGAGGGGCCGGGGCTGCCCTACCTGGGGGTGATGCAGCTCAGCCGCGGCTTCAAGGCAACGGTGCCGGAGCGGGGACGGAGGCACGGACCCTGGTTCAAAAGCACCTCCAAGGAGCCGGTGGAGAGGAGCAAAGGCGGAGACTACGGCAGCCCCCGGAGCCGCGCCATCAGGAGCAGGAGTGGCCGCGAGAAGGAGGAGGACAGAGGTAAGGACTGGGGATGCGCTGTGGGGGGCTCACAGAGTCATAGACCCATGGAATGGTTTGGGTTGGAAGGGACCTTAAAGCTCACCCAGTTCAAACCCCTGCCACAGGCAGGGACACCTTCCACTGGAGCAGGCTCCATCCAACCTGGTCCCTCTTGGCCTCTCCCAGGGAAAGCCTCATGCAGTGGGGCCATGGTCTCCAGTTGGTTTGGTTGTGTACCCCTAGGAATGAATTTCTGAGTAGGTACCCCCCATAAATGTGTATGTATTTATTTATGCACTATATGCAGGTGCTACTTGAGCACTAAGATTTTCTTCCCACATCCCATGGGCTGCCCTGTGCATCCCCTGAGGTGCAGTACCGCGCTTTGGAGATCACTGATCCAAAGGATGTTCCCAGGAAGATCTTTTTCTCTGTCCTTTCCCAAATGCCAATAATCCCCCTTTGGTTTTCTTTCCCAGTTGTGCCCTTGTCCATGGCAGGGGGTTTGGAACTGGATGATCTTAAGGTTCTTTCCAACCCTATTCTATGATTCTGTGGTCAAGGTCTGAGGTGCACCTTGCTGGGATATGCACTTTTGGGGGTGCCAGTTGGGAAGACCCTGTCTTCATTCCATCCTTTGGCTATGCCATAGGCCAAACTGAGGTTGAATTCAGTTGGCCCCAGTGACCACTAACCCCAGATCTGGGGCCTCTTTGCACTGTGGGGTGATCAGGCAGGGACTGGCTGCGATTGCCTTGTGGGCAGCGATGTGCAGGCAGGGCTGGGCTTTGGCGTTTCAAGCCAGGAAATCCCTGCCTTGGTCCCGGGCACATTGCTGAGCAGGGCTGTTATTGATGAGCAAGGATGAGCGAATGTGGGAGTTCTCATTGATTTTTAAGATGACATTTATTTATCCTGAAGGCAGCAGAACTCGGGTGGCTCAGAGCTGCCCATCAGGGCTTCTGCATCCAGTGGATATTCAGCTCATTGCCTCCCTTGCTGGCACCCATGAGCACCCGGTGCCAGCAAACCTCACCCAAACACACCCTGCACCCCCTCTGTGCTGGCTCAGAAGGAATTGGGAGCAGGAGCTGCTGGAAAGGTGTTGGGATGCTGCCAGGCTCTTCCTTGCCTGTCTCTGCTGATTCCCTTCTCCTGAGTCCAAGGAAGGATGAAGTCTCTGGTGGGAGGATGCTATCTCCTGAGGAGCCCTGGTGTCCATTGCTCTGCAGCTTCCCCATGGGGCTTGGCACAGGCAATTCCCTGGGTATCCCAGGCTGGGAGCTGTAGTTCCCTGGACCCTTGATGGAGCAGGGAATGTATGGCTCAGGGAGAAGAAGGAACCCCCCAATCCTGTGGCAAATTGGGGGTTCCATGGGGGTCACCGTGCTGAGCCAGGCTTGGTCCCAGGGCACGGGGGGCTCATCCTCAACCACCAGCCCCATGGCAGGTCGGTGCTCAAGTTCCCTCAAGGCAAGATGCATGTTCCAGGCCTGGAAGCAGGAGGAAGCCTTGTTTGCGGTGCTTAAGGGACTTTCTCATGCTAAAATGAGATGAAAGAGGGTTTCCTGCTGTGCCCCCATGCAGAGGGGTCCCCCAGGGAGCAGGAGCGTTTCTGAGGCTGCTTTGCTCCATTAATACAAATTGATGTTTAGTGACTTCCCACCAGCTGGTTCATGAGCCTGAGCTGTCAGTCACCATAAGAACCCCAAGCAGTGCTCCTATCCCCAGCCATATGTGACGTGTCCACCACAATTAGCCTCCACCAGCACCACTGCCTCTATGCTCAGCCACAGTGCAGGCTACAAGGGATGGGGAAGGGATGCTGGGCTTGGGCATTACTGGCTCATAGTTTGTCTGGGAACATCATCTTTCTCCCTGTTGAATCCTGCTGGGAAAGCTCAGTGTGGGCAGTGGGTGATGGGAGCCAGCGCAGACCTGGCAGCTGGAGGGGATACGGTGCCACCAGTGAGCATCTCAACAGCTCCCAGGCAGATGGTGCAGAGGAATTCCCTAAGGAATTCCCCTGAGCTCCATGCACCCTGTGTGCCCATGGGACTGACAGAGCCTCAGGGATGGGTGCTGAGCTCTTCTCCCCTCCAAAGTGCCCCCTGCTTCTCTGGGCAGTCATGCAGGAGCAAGCAGGTTTTTGTGATGGTGGTAATAAAGCAGGGGCCGGATTAACAAGGCAGCTGTGGAGGCTTTGCCACGTGAAATCATTCCACAGGGAATACTGCTTCTAAAATCAGCTCTGGTTTAGTGTGAGCGCAGCTCTGTCTTCACAGGGTGATGTGCCTCCTTCCTCATCCTCCTCCTTGCTGTACTGCTGGAGCCTCAGGGTCAGGCTAAGGCACAGTCAAGGGCAGCCCTATCTGACAGGGAATGGCTTCAGCTCCTCCACATCCCCATGCAAAGGTGCATCTCCTGCCTCAGATCAGGGCTCATTTTGGATGGTGAACTCTGGAGAGCAAGCACCAGCCCCTGGCAATGCCCAGCATTGCTTCTTCTCCACCACATCCATCTCTGGTGCTTTACTGTATGTCTCCTCTCACTGCTCAGCACCCTGCTGCAAGCTGTGCCTAACCCAACGCAGCAGTTCCCCCTCCTCACTCCTCCTTCACTCCTGTCCTCGTATCTCCCTAATTATTCCAGTTGCCTTCCCAATGAGTTGCAGCACGCATATGTCAAGAGCAGTGAGCTGAAGGTAATGCACATCAGTCACCAGCCCTGTGCAAATGACTGGAGTGATCCCGCAGTGGTTGGATCTGTCAGGGCTGAGATGAGCTGACCTGCACAAACCTGCTCAGCGCAGCGGAAATGCCACGTTATGCTGAGAGTAATTGAGAGGAATGAGTTGTGACTCTGTGGTGCTTAAAGTTCCTCTCAAGCCTCCTCTTCCACCTGCCCCCAGGCTGGCTTGGAAGTGGTGGTTTGCAGTGCTGGTGGTGGGGAGCATGTGTGGGGCACATCATCGATGGGGTGTACACATGGGGTTGGTTCAGGGACACCCCCCCCAAATGCAAAATGCAAGCAGGAGGTGAGAGGTTTTACCCCACAGAGTGGTTTGGTATTGAAGGGGCACACAGGGAGATGCTCTACTGTTAAGATTTGGTGTGTGATGGAGACATGGAGGTGAAAGGAGAGGCATGGGGTAGTCTCCATGCTTGCCTAGAGCCATTGCTTCACTCTTGAGCAGAGCAGGGCAGCCATCACCTCTGCTCCTTCCCTAACTGTATTTCTCCATTCTGTATTGCTGGCAGGGCAGAGTGAAGGGAATGGGTTATCTTACCATGTAACTTATCTCTTTTGGAGCCACTTTGCTCAGTTTTGAGGCTGGTGGGAAGGAAGATGGACAGAGAGAAGCTTTGGTTCAGATCTACAGCATCCTTTCTATCTGTAGTGGGTGTTTCTGGCCTTTACAGGGGCCTGTTGTACTCAGAGCTCGTGTTTCTAAAGCAAACCAAGCTGTGCATCGCTATTAGGGAAGAATCAAAAGAGGAGGGTGGGGTCTTACCCCCCTCTGGGGTAAGGCTGGCTCTTACCCCCTCTCCTCCTCTCTGTCCCCAGCAAGATACATCGGCTGCTACGTGGACAACACTCGCCAGCGGACGCTGCGCGGCATGTCCTTCTTCGACTACAAGAAGATGACAGTCTTCCGTTGCCAGGACAACTGTGCTGAGCGGTAGGACAGGCACCACGTCTCCATCGATCCCCACACATGGGCAGGGCACTGTCAGGGCTCTGGTTTGGTGCTGGGGCGTCCTTGAGCCCTTCCATCCACCAAAGCAGTGGCCCCCACCAAAACAACCTCTCCTGCTGGCACAGGGAGTCCATGAACACTTGGGAGACACACGGATTCCTTGCTGCAGGAGCTTTCTCCTTTCCCCAGTGCTAGATGCAGGATGTGCGCTTACCATGGTCTGTGCCAGCAGAATAGGATAGGACAGAACAGAATAGGATGGGATTAGAATAGGATTGGATTAGAATAGGATGGGATAGAGTAGGATAGAAAGGAATATTTTCAGTAGGAATGGACCTACAATGATCATCCAATCCAACAAACCATCCTTGAGATTCAATGCTCTTTCCAGATCAAAGTGTGAGCCTGCTGCAGCAGGAATGCTCCTGCAAAACCCCATGAATCCCCGGGGATGCCTGGGGATGTGCTGACCACCCTTCATCTCCCTTTTCCCAGGGGATACCTCTATGCAGGGCTGGAATTCGGTGCCGAGTGTTACTGTGGGCACAAGATCCAGGCATCCAACACTAGTGAGTCTGAGTGCAACATGGAATGCAAGGGGGAGAGGAGCAACACGTGCGGTGGGGTCAATCGCCTCTCCATCTATCGCCTGGAGCTGGCCCAGGAGTCTGCCCGTAGATGTAAGTTGGAGCCATGGATGCAGCTCCCTGCCCAGCCCTGGAATCTGTGCTGTGTGAGCCAGGTCAGGGCTTGAGGTGGCTTGAAGGTGGTTTTCAGGGCATTTGGGGGGGCTTTGGATGAAGACCACTTCCAGGATGGATCATCATTGTGCTCAGTGGGTGCTGCCAGCAGAGCTGGCTGTGGGATGAAGGATGCGCAGGAGCACTGGAGAGAGCTGAGGGTTCTCCCCATCAGTAGCACTCATTTGGCTCCCAATTAGGCAGCATTATTATTACCCACATTTGCTGCTTTTCTTCCCTCATTCCTAAGCAATGGGAAGGAATTCAGAGCTCCCACCACCAGGCATGCAGTGAAATATAGTAGAGCAGAGGGACTGAGGGTGCCTGGGTAAATGCAGTGATGGGTAAGGACTCAGGATGGAACCCCTCAGGGCACCAATGCAGGGTGGATGAGGCCAGACCCAGGCCTGCTCTCCCTGTTGGCTCCATTCCTCCTGCAGCCTGGGATCACCGAGGTGATAAAAATAGGGAGGAACGAATAAACCCGACTTTGCTGCCGGGGCTTTCTCTCTGGTTTTGCACTGTAAGCAGCCAGGCGAGCTTGTTAGCAAGTGTTGAGTCACAGCCAGAGGGTGATGAGAGCTGGAGGAAAGCAGCACTGTGCTGATGGAGAGGATGTGCAGGATGATTGAGAGGATGGGGTTGGGGACACTGGGGCACACAGGGTGGCAGCAGCATCGCTTTTGTGGTACAGCCTCGTGGCTGGACCAGCATCGCTCTCAGTGATGCTATGGTCCTTCTCCCTTGCAGATGGCAGTGCAATATTTCGGGGGTGCTTCCGCCAGCCCGACAACGTCTCCATCGCCCTGCCCGTCAGCCAGCTCATGCTGAACATGTCAGTGGACAAGTGCGTGGACTTCTGCACTGAGAAGGTACCAGGAGTACAGGCCAAAAGCTTAATCATCTAAATTGTCATCTGAAAGGGCCACACTGGGTGAATTGTAATCTGATTTAGTGCCATAATTATGTGTATGCAGATTACAGAGGATCAGATTGATTGTCTGTATCCCTGCCATGGGGAGGGACTGGACTGAAGGTCCCTGCAGTGGCAGCACCCACTGCCTGCCCTGCCTGCTCCCCATGGCTCTGCCCCTCAGCAGGCAGGAGCATCATGGGGTTCTGCTCTGGTCCAGGGATGCTGCAGTGAACTTTGCTCCTGCAGTGCAATGCCATAAGCAGAGAGGGGAAAGGCTGCCAGTGGTTATTGCTGGAGTGTTTATTAATTAGAATTAGCTAAATTATTAGGTGAAGTGTGCTCATGTCCTCCCTTTGCTGACTCTTTGATGGAATTTTTGCTTATTGGTGGAATAAACCATCACAGCAGTTAAACACAAGAGGCTGCTCCATCACTGGCTCCACTTTTCCATCACTGCTGGGAGAGCTCAGCACAGGGAGGTGTAAATAACCATAGCCCCTCAGTTAACCCGGCACTGCCGGTGGTAAATCACCTGCCAGCTGCCAAATGGGCTTGGAAACATCAGCGAGGCTTCCGTAGGGCTGTCTGATGGCTTTTAGTAACCTCAGTGTGAGTGGGAAACTCAAAGACGGTGTGCCTCCTCTGCGCTGGGAGCACCAGTGTATTGGAAAAGCTGGGGCTCAGGTGCTTTTGGGGGTCTGCAATGAGCTGCTTGTGCAAGGATGCTGCAATCATCTTGAAGGATGCTGCAATGAGCTTGACAGATGCAGCAACCAGTTCAAAGGATGCAGCAAACCACCCTGTGCTCTGGGGCAGCGAAGATGGGGGCAGAGGAAGGGTGTGCAGCAGGGGATAAGGATGCTTCTGGCTGCCCTTCCTCTGCCCATCCCTGCAGGAGTACCCATTGTCAGCACTGGCAGGGACCTTGTGCCACTGCGGCTTCCCCACCACGCTCTTCACGCTGCACGAGCGCGAGGAAGAGCAGCTCTGCGCCCAGAGATGCGCTGGGGAGGAGTTTGAGAGCTGCGGCACCTCCGAGTACCTCCTCGTGTACCAGACCCAAGTGCAAGGTGAGGTGGTACTGGGCTCACCCACCCTACAGGGATCACTCTGGCGTGGGTGCTGGCACTGGTTTCCCAACCCCTTTCTCGGGAATGCCGACAGAAAGTGAGCGTGAGCTTACAGCATCCGTTTGGCTTTCATTAAAAATTAGCATTTATTTTAATTTCCTGGGAAATCAATCCTCCCCTGAACAAACAGCTTTAATTACTGCCTGACTCAGCTGCAGGGTACAGCACTTTGCCATCTGCCTCCAGCAGCATCCCTCCTTGCTGGTGCTTATTCCTCCTTGTTGCTGGTGGTACCCAGCATGCCGGAGCCTGCAGCCAGTGCTAAGCCCACTGGGCCATTGCTGGAGAGAGGGAACAAGCTCCATGGAAAAACATGAGGGGAAAAAAGCTGTGACCAGGCTGAAAGTCTTTGGGAAGCCGTGTAGAATGGGCTCCTCTAGATAGGAATACATAGCTGTGTAGAATGGGCACTACCCTGCAGGCAGTGGGACCAGTAGGAACAGGGAAGCACAGAGCGATGGGAAACCTGTTTCTGGGAGAGGAAAGGAGCAAGTGAGGACCCAAATTCAGGTGGTTTTGCTTCAGAGCAGCTCAGTCTCAACACTATCTGTGCTTTGGCATCCGAGGCCGTGCTGGAAACACTTGTGCATTCGTTGATATAAAAAGCAGGAATATTGCTTGGCAAACACACCCGTGTTACTCACTCTTCCCTAATCATGCAGGCAGCAAGCAGCTGGTAATGGCAGAGCACCTCCTGCTCTCTTCTTTAGGACTTTTTGGGTGTTTCAGGCTTTTTGGAGTCTTCAGAAGTGTCCCATGTGCTTTAGGTAGGGTGCCCTTCCCTATAGCCTCCACCTCCTCCCATCCTGCCCCAGCATCTTCCCAAGAGGCAGGAGCCATAATGAAGTGGGATGTCTCTGTGGGATAAGCACATTGCTTATCCATGGTGTTTATCCACCCCTGATGTGCCTGTTCCCACTGCAGACAACCGCTGCATGGACAGGAGGTTTCTCCCGACCCGTGCCAAGCAGTTGGTGGCCCTGGCCAGCTTCCCTGGCGCTGGCAACACTTGGGCACGACACCTCATCGAGCTGGCCACCGGCTTCTACACTGGCAGCTACTACTTCGATGGGTCTCTGTACAACAAAGGTGAGGGGGATGTTGCTGCTGAGGGTGCATCAGTCCCACCTGAGCTGGGAGAAGGTCCTGGTGCCATCCCTTGGGTTCATATGGAGCTGGGTACCACTGATGCTGCTCCATGGGATGGTTTGGGATGAGTGTGTCCTGGTTCAAAGGGTATTGGAGGGACCTGCCATCATGTGTGCACTGTCCATAACCTCCCTGTGATGTCTGCTGACCTGGGCAAGGGCCAATTTGGGGTTTCCCCATGATGCTTGTGATTGGAATTTTCTGGAAGAGGGACTGAGGTGACCCTGATCCAGGCAAATGAGGCAATTCTTATAGCTTTTAACCCAAGAAAAGGATGATGGAACCAAGCACCAAGGATGAGTTTAAAGCCAAAAACAGAGCTCAAGGCAGGCATGAAGCTTTTCCAGGCAGAAGCCAGCTCCTCCCAATAACCTACCATACTGCGAGGGGGAGGGAAAACACCAGTTCCCCATATTATAGCCATTTACAATAGTTTTATTGTAGATGTTGAAGGTTTCTTCTGCTTTTCCTTCCCCTTTTGCAGCTCTAAGAGGAAATCCTCCTTGACTGGGATCTGTACCTGGGGTGCCCACGTAGCTGGTGGGGTCTGTATCCAGGATATCCCCAAAGCCCTGCTGGTCTAACACCATAGGCAACACATCTCTAGTTGCTGTAATACAGCTACTTCCAGCTTATCTCCCCCTTGGCTTTGCCAAACACCATTCCTCGGTAGTCTGGGAGGTTATGCTTTGCCAGGAGTGCAAAGGGGATGGGAATGATGCTGAGCTCAGCCCTGATACTCCATCTGGGGACACAGGGGATGTGGTCCCCTCTGTGGACCGCCCCATGGCATCACCACAGCCCTGTGCTCATCTGCAGCCCCACGAGCATGAGGGTTTTTCCCCTTTCCCTCTAAACTTGGGCAAATAAACACCTTTAGTTTGGGAGAGGGATGCAAATTCTACCTGAAGCTCCACCTGCTTTTATCCAGCTGTATTTTACAGCTTGGAATTCCTCCATCATTCCCTTTCCCCAGTTTTTATCCACATCAGCACTGACCACATCTCACTTGCTCTGTCCTGGCAGGGTTCAAGGGCGAGAGGGACCACTGGCGAAGCGGGAGGACGATCTGCATCAAAACCCATGAGAGTGGCCAGAAGGAGATTGAATCCTTTGACTCAGCCATCCTGCTCATCCGAAACCCCTACAAGGCTCTTATGGCTGAGTTCAACCGCAAATACGGGGGGCACATCGGCTTTGCTGCCCATGCCCACTGGAAGGGCAAAGGTAGGGCTTGGCTCCCATAGGAACTTTTTTGGGGTGTCCATGTTACAGGGTCATAGAATCCCAGACTGGTTTAGGTTGAAGGGACCTTAAAGCTTTGGGCAGCCCATTCCAGTGCCTCAGCACCCTCACAGGGAAGAGTTTCTGCCTAAGAGCTCATCTCAGTCTCCCCCTCTTAAAACCATCTTAAATGGTTAAAGCCATTCCCCTTGTCCTGTCCCTACAAGTTCTCATCCAAAGCCCCTCTCCAGGTTTCCTGCAGCCCCTTTAGGCACTGGAGCTGCTCTCAGGTCTCCCCTTCAGGAGCCTTCTCTTGTCCAGGCTGCCCCAGCCCAGCTCTCTCAGCCTGGCTCCAGAGCAGAGCTGCTCCAGCCCTCGCAGCATCTCCATGGCCCCCTCTGCACTCGCTCCAGCAGCTCCACATCTTTCTTATGTTGAGTGCCCCCTATCCATCTTTTAGCACAACCTCAGCATTGCCTGGCATGGCTGAGGTGGAATGAGATGGGATGGGGGATTGGAGATGCTTGGCTGGTCAGTGCTGTGTTAGCTCACAAGAGCAGCACCAAGGAGGTGGCAATGCTCAGGGACATGAGTCTGACAGCATCCTGGTGCCAGTGGGGAGGGAACTGATGGGCAGGAGCCCAAGGACCCAAACTGCCCTTTCTTTGAAGCAGCTCTTCAAGGCCACCCCCTAGCTGGGCAGGTTAGAAGAGGTTAGAAGTAAAACAGGCTCTGTCACCAGCCCATCCCTATGGACAAAGGGGTGTCGGGGTGTTATTTGTGCACCAGCTGCTCCAGAGGTGCTATCTTTCCCATGCACAGGCATACAAGGGAGGCTTGTTAATTACAGCAATTTACAAATTGCTGTTGTGGGATTGGCTTCATTGGAAAGAGTTAAAATATTTAGCTTGATTGAACATCTGCTACCCTTAATTCCGAGTTTATTTAAGGGGAGCTTTTGCTGTTGTTGCTGTTATGTGCCTGGATTTCATTATTGGCATGCGCTTGCAGTGCTGGAGATGACCCAGTTCCACTCTGCCCATCATCCTATCCCTTAAAACCAGGCAAGGGACATGTCCCACTGCTTCCTCAGTGGTCCTTCTCCCGTGGCAAGTCCCAGGATTGGCATTGCCCCTGTTGTGGGTTACGAGCCTTTAGCTGGATTTTATCCCCATCTGCTCCATCCCAAAGCACAACTGCAGACTGCAAAGGGGGAATCCAGGAGGATCCCTCACTGAAGCCCCAGCATCCTGAGAACCTTCCTGAACTTCCAATCCGCCCCATGCCTGCTCCATGCCTCATACGTCTGAGGAAAGCAGAGGGCCAGGCAGAGGGGCCCCTTCCCTTCACCCTGCATGATCCAATTTGGATACACATCAAAATACATGACCAGGTTCTTTCCAGAGGCTGTACAGTGTAATTAGCTGATGGGTTAATTGTCAGGTTAATTCACCATTGGAACAGCTTGCCCATGAAGATGGAGCTTTTCCATCGCTTGAGGGTTTTATTGGGCTGGGAGGGATGCTGAGAGCTGCGGTTTGGCATCAAGGTGTCAAAGCAAGACCCCCATTTCACTGACTTTATGTGGGGCTCAGCCCATGGAGGACACTGAGCATGGAATTGAGTGTCCCTTGGGACCATCAGTACCCACCCTGCCAGTGTGAGAAGTGAACACTCAATGGGGCCAGTTCCTTTGTGTCAGGTTTGCAATTAGTGGTGGGTGTGATGTTAAATACATCATCCAGAGGGCAAAAAGAGATTAAAGGTGAGTAATGAAGACGGGGCATGAGGCAGCTGTCCCCATCCTGCCCTGAAGACAGCCCCTTGCTCCCTGGAACCCCAATCTCCAAAGTGTTTCCTTCTCCCAGGAGCTAATTTGGGATGAATTTAGGGAAAAATCCTTGTCCTCTCCTCATCCTCACCCACAGCTGCTGGTGCTGGGGGGTGGGGGGAATTTTCCTTCCTCCCCATTCCTAGCCCCATGTGAAGCCCACGGGCACCACGAAGCACTGTTTGGTTCCATGACATTAACTTTACGCTGTCCCTGGAGCGGTTCCAAAGCAAAGTTTTATGTGCTATGATTACACAAGGTGAATTGTCCTGTGTGTGTTTAATGAAATAGATACTGTGTTTAATGATTCTGCGGGGAATTAAGTACAGTCAGACTATTAATCAGGCATCACTTGTGTGGGGAGGACAAGAGGAAGAGGCAGATACCAGAGAGCTTTTATGAACCACGAGATAGATAAGAACAGCGGTTCCATGGAGAGCTGTGGTTTATTATTGATGTTTCGTTATCCTTTTTACCACCTGATTGCTATGGGAGCATCCATCAGTGAGGTGGTTCAGCCCTAGGATGTGGGGGGCCATGGGGGACACCCACTATTAACCCTGTCCTTCCAGAATGGCCGGAGTTTGTGGCGAATTATGCACCGTGGTGGGCAACCCACACCCTGGACTGGCTGCGCTATGGCAAGAAGGTGCTGGTGGTGCACTTTGAGGATCTGAAGCGGGACCTGTTTGTGCAGCTGCAGCGGATGGTGGGGCTCTTGGGCATCACTGCCTGTGAGGACCGGCTGCTCTGCGTTGAGGGGCAGAAGGATGGCAACTTCAAGCGCTCCGGCTTGAGGAAGCTGGAGTATGACCCTTACACCCCCGAGATGAGGAAGGTGATTAGTGGCTACATCCGGACGGTGGACACGGCTCTCAAGCTCCGCAATCTCTCGGGGGTCCCGGATGATTACTATCCAAGATGATGCTGACAGCGGCGGGTTACCCGACCCTGCGTGGCAAGGAAAGGCTCGGTCTTCCTGGCCTCTGCCTATTCCACCCAGTGGGTGGCTTCTCTTTTAATGCTCCATTTGCTGCTATTAGCTGTTGATCAACTCCCTGCATGAGTGACAAATGGTCCCAAACCATCGCTGAGCTTGCTTGGCTGACGCTGATGTGGACCCAAGGGGATGCAGGTGCTTTCTTTGCTGCAGCATTCCCACTCCATCCCACTCCTGTTTCAGCTGCTGCAGCCCTTGTTGGCAATGCAAAGGGTGATTTGTGCCCTTGGGCTGGCTGGTGGGGATGCTGCATTGCTCCAGCAGTGCCTGATGCATCCTATGGCAGTGGGCATCCCCACACTCTCCTCACTCATTGGCCAGCCCTGGAAGGATGCAGCTCACATGGATCCCATTGGAAGGAGAGACCAGGGGTTTGGCACCATGTGGGTGATGCTCTGTGGATCTGGTCAGAGGTTATGGAAATAGGGAAGGCTGTGCTGGGGAGGTGGCTGTGTCCTGCCTGCACAGTCCCTTGGCTCCATGGGCACCATGGTGATGGGGAATCCCTGGGATGAGGTTGGTGTTCCAGACAGTGCTGCTGCTCCAGTCCCAGTGTCCAGAGAGGGGCCGTGACCCTGCACTTGTATGGTGGCAGCCACCCCTATGCATGTGGGTGATGCTCGAGAGGGAAACATTGGCCCTGGACAGAAGAGCTTGTGGGACCCACAAGTCCTCATTTCAGAAGCTCACAAGCCAGAAGCAGTTTTGGGGGCTCCAGGTGGGGTCTGTGCTGCAGCTCAGCTGCTTCAAACCCTGCACATGCTGGGGCTGAGCTTTTAGGCATCCCTCCAGCCAAACCCCATCCCAAAACAGGTCCTGCTGCAGAGCAGGAGAAACCAAAGGATCCCCATGGGCATTGGAAAGACGCCATGTGCCAGGCTGGCTTTGTGCAGTGCTGCATGTGGTCCCCAGCCATGTCCATTCCTTGTGCCACCCTCCCAGCCCATCCCTGCCCTGGCTTTGCCCCCATCTCCTTCCAGCCTGCAAGTCCCCTTTGGATGTAGGTGCAAAAGCCATATATTGTACGCAGCCTTTTCTAGAGTTAGGTATTGAACGATTGGCTTTTAACTCTTTGATCTTGATAGAAATCCATGCACAGGCTGAAATCCCAGAGCCACCCCCAGTCCATATTCCAAGAGAGAAGAAAACTCCATGAAGTAAAAAAGGAGGATTTAAATAAGATATATTTTTCTAATGCACGAGTGGGGCAGCGAGGACAAGGCTGGGGCATTTCCATCCCCATCCTTTTGCATGGAGGTGGGAGAATGTGTTTGTAGGGAGCATCTGCCCTGTTTTTAACTCTTCCCTTGACAAAAGGCTGGAGGTTTTCCAGGAGAGGCAGGGAGCCCCATCCCGGCAGTGGGAATCAAGCCCTGGGGCTGCCTACCTTGGTCAGAACAAATCCTCAGGTCAATCCAGCTATTAAAGGAGAGTTCTTGTTGCTATTCTGCCTTCCTGTGTGTTTGTTGGGCCAGCCTGACACACCCCCCTCATCCATCCCAACCCCTGGGATGCAGGAGCAGCTCCTCTCCCCCTGCCTTTCATCGCATTGATGCCCTCTCTGCATGCAAACCACTGACAATGCAACCAAAGCAGCTCCTGCTTGGGAATTTTATTACCTTTATAATGGCCTTAAAGACAGGTTTATTGGGGTGCGTGGTGGGAGTGGGGAGATTTACTGCTGGCTTTGCCCCCATTGCCTCCCATCCTTCTTCAGCTCTGGAGCAGGCTCAGTGCTGTTAATTCCTTTTCTCTTGGCTGATCTTTTCCTATGTGGAGTTGGAGAAATCCCTGGGGTTTTATAGCCTTGGGTTTGCAGCAATTAAGAATTGTGCTGGGCGTGATTTGTTTCGATGGGCATCAACTGAGGAAGGGGCAGTGTTCCCTTCTGCCCCTGCAGGAATTAAACCCCAAAAGCCAATTAATTTCTAACATCTCTAATGTCTGCCAATTAATCTCTCTGGCATCTCTATGGACCCCTTTCAAATGCCCAGGCTATAGCTTTTGAAGGGGAGATGTGTTAGGGGGTGCACCCAGCACAGGGACCCCCACATCTGCACAGCCCAAGGGCATTGCCTCCACAAACTCCTTCAGAGCAGGGAGCAAAAGGGCTGAGGCAGCTCCCTGAGCACCGGCACCATCACCTTACCTCTTGTATTTATCTCCCGCACTGTGGCTTTAAGGCTCCCTGAACCTTAATGCCTTGATTTCACCACAACTCTTTATTCTGGTTTTAATTTGCAATGACACGGAGGGATTGGAAATCGTTCCCTCCCTATAAGGGTGTGCTGCACATCTGGCTGCACACGGAGACACATGCACCCCACATGGGGAGGGTCTGGGTCTTTGCCTTCATCCCTCCTAATGCAAGCAGGAGCTGAAGGGTGATGGTTTATCTCCTATTTACTTATTAAATTCCAGGCTGTATTTTTACCACATGGGACTGGCACGCAGTAATAAAACTGATATCCCCCCTACCCCACGCTGGGAAGAGAAGCCAGCCTTCCCTTCTGCATCATTTCCACATGCAAAGCTCTTGACATTTAGTAGCCTGCCTCTGTAATGCCATTAGCCTGGCTCATCGGAAGCACTGCCATGTGCAGGCAGGGCAGGCAGTGCTCAGTGTTTCCATGATGGGTTCTGAAAGCAGCAAATCTTAATGCTTATCTCAGCCCCAGTGAGCCCTGAGCATCCCTGGGTAGGAGCAGGAAGCTCACACAGCCTCAGTATGGGGCTGGGGGTGACCATGATCCCCCTTCCCATCTCCCTGCACTCAAACCCATCTATTTTCTGCAGTGTCTCATCCCGGGAATGTTTTCCTGCCTCCCTGGACCAGCATCACAGAGGCTGCATCATCCAGCATCCTCCCTCCTGGGCTGGATGTGTTTCCCTGTGTTGCCATAGCAACAGCATCTGCACCAAAATTCTCTGCTTTTCTCCCAATTCTATGTGGGTTTTATGCTCAGCAGGCCCTGGAGGAGATGCTGCAGGAGGAGATGATGCTGAAGAGCAGCTCAGGCTGGCAAAAGGCAGTGAATGCCCTTTGGGGCTGGATTTAGGGGGTTTGGATCAATGACCCTAGCAATGCAAGCAATGCTGGGGCTCAGGTCAGAGGGATGGGGCTCCTCTTCCTCCCAAATTAAACCCCACACAACGTTCCTGCTGCTGTTTAAATGAGAGGGAACAAACCCACCTCAGCAGCACAATCGGAGAAGCTGCGCCAGCACTTCCACAAAGGCTCTATAATGGAGGGGAGATGCGAGTTATAAATCTGAGCAGCAGCAATATTCATGCCTGACAAAAGAGGCATGTTTATTTATCAGCTTTACTATTTTCCATCAAATTTACAGTTGACAATCTGCCTGAATGCAATGGAGATAATTTAACCACGGCTCCAACCTGCCTGGCACCCAGGAAAGGGGAAGAGCAACGTGTTTATTCCTTTTCCTTCTAATTCCAATCCCAAATAAAGGCAGTGATTTAGTGGGGAAGGGAAGCACAGCTTTATGTCAGGGCTGTGACAGCTAACTGAAAAAGAGCAGTCATTAAGGACAGTAATGTGTTCCACAGAGATGGGTTTGGTGTATTCAGGAGTCATTTCCCAACTGCTTGTGTGAAATGAGACCCAGCCCCAAGTGTTGGGGCCCTGGAAGTGGTGGGGAATTACAGGGAGGAAGAAGAGGGGATGGGGTTCTAGGAATGGGGATGGGGGTCCTGGGATGGAATTTGAGGTCCTGGGATAAGATTTGGAGCTCTAGATGGGGCTGTTTGGCATTGAGGTCAGTGTCCCAGCTCTGAAACCTGCTCTACTTTCCCATCTATCACTGCCCTACCCTCAAATCATGATCCCTTAACTGCAGATATCACACAGGTGGCTCCGCATCCCACTCACCTCTTGAGCCTTAGATGCTAAACCCAATTACCAATTTCCCCAGCTGCTGCCCCAAAAGGAGCTGCAGATCCCCCTTGGTTGCTGCTGTGCTGGCACAGAGCAGGACTGGTTTGTGCCACCTGGCCCTGGAGCCACAGCCCCAACTGAGCCCCTTCCCTGGATGCTAATTACAGCTTTTGCCCATCACCCTCGAGTCATTGACCTCCCACCAGCATTAATCAAGGGGACAGCATTAATTCATAGCTAAGGACATCACCCAGCTGAGTGTATCCGTACCTGAAAGACCGAGGGGAAGGAGAATCAGCGGGACACCTCCAAGGACTCATCATTTAATATACCGGACCTTCCCATTGCCATAGGGGACTGCAGCTGACCTCCTCTCCCCTAAAGGAACAAAATGGCTGGCACTGATGAATCTTCACCATCCCCACGAGATGCCAGGGCTGTGGCAGTGGTTCTGGCAGTATTTAGGGAATATCAAAGGAATTGGGGCAATATTGAGCTGCATTTCTTTGCTGCTCTGCCCAAGGGAAAGACAAACCTGGCTGTGGAGGCCCATGTGCACTGCAAGGCTCTGCTGGAGCTGGGAGATGAGGATTTCTGTCCTGCTTCTGCTTTGTATCCCTGCATTTTTAATGCTTCCTGTTTGATCTGTTCTGCCTGCCTTGATGGGTGACATGGGAACAGGAATGACTAACATGCCTCAGGGGGGCTCGCTCTGTGCTTGGCAGGTTGCAAGGTTCAGCACCTAACCCGGGGGGGGTTCTCCCTTCTCTTCCCCATCCTCATCCCTCATGCCAAGATGAGGTGAACCAGCAGTGGGAGGGATGGAGCAGCAACGTGCTGCTTGTACATGTTTGGATGCATATTCGGGTGGGGGGTAAAGGATTTGACCTCTTCCTGCTGCCCCATTCCCCCAGGAACAAGAGGAGTGTATAAATACAAGAGTACAGAGTGGGTCTATGGGGGGGTTATGGATTGCAGGAGATGATGTGGAGATGCAGGCAGGTCCCAAGCACAAATACTTCCCCCCTCCCCTCCCCTTTCCCCCCGGAGCCATTTGACCTCTTTAGGGAGAACTTAAAGGGGGGAACCCACAAGGAGAATCTTTAGATCTCCCATAGGAGAGGCCTAGAGCATCACATTCCCACCTCAGCCATAAAGCCTCAGTCCTGCATCCCTGTGCCCCTCTCCTGCCTGCCTTCCTGCAATCCCAAATTCAGGAAGAGAATGCTTACCAAAAAGCCCTGGGATCCTTCCTGCTCTGTGCAACGAGCTTGAGAGCATATGGGTGTATTTGTATGTAAAACAGGGGTTTTATTAAATAGGCAAACAGCTACAAAGGCAAACTCAAATATTGGGTCTCCCAGGCTGTCAGTGTAACGATGATTTAACCCAAGGTTACACACCGAGCCATCACTCTCTTGTTTGAAAGCTGTTTGCAGCAATAATAGATGGGTTTGCCAATGTCAGCCATGGAAATTAGTGAGGAGCATCCCCAATCTGACACAGTCTGGGAGCATCCCAAACAAGGACCAAAGGACAATAGAATAACACTGCATCCTCAAGGGCCATGGGCTGCCCGGTGAGGAAAACCTCTTCCCACCATCAAAGCCTTCCTGCCTTGCAGCCTCCTTGGTCACAGCATCTTCCAAGGCTATGGATCTGGCACAGATTTTGTGGGAAAACCATATGGATGGTCCCTGCAGGCAGCTCAGCACTGTGGTATAGCCCAGGGATTGGGCATTGCTCCCTGGGGAAGCAGCAGCGCTGCTCATCCCGATAGTTCCCAGCCCTAGGAGATATGGAAATCCCTACAGTTGGGTGCCCTGCAACTGCCCCATGCTATAGTGAGCAGCACCCAACAGGCAGCATCACCAATCTGCCATTCATTTCCCTTACAATCCCCATCCCTGGCTGTATTCCCTTCCTGGGCTCAGGCTGGACACCCTTTATTTTCAGGATAAACCCCTCCACCCCTCCTGCACCCCACTTATCAGCATCCTCCATCACTGAGGACAAACACATCCAAGCACACACCATTAGCAGCACCAAAACTGCAGCCAAACACAGTGGATCCATCACATCCCTGTCCCAGGGATGCTGCAGTGTAATGGGAGAGGAGCAATGGCTTCATGTGGTGCAGGTGCTCCCCTCTCCCCATCACATTGATGCTGACAAGGTGATGCAGACGAAGGCAGATGCATAAGGCAGTGCAGGGGGTGGATGGGATGCCTGATAATCTGCCTCAAATCCAGCTCCTGCCACAGCCTCCGCTGTTATCCACAGCATTCCCACAGCTCAGGGCTGCAGCTCTGTTACTGGGGCTTTGTGATTGGGTTTGTATCAGTGTCTGGCATGAGCTGCTGATGGGAGCCTGGAAACAGCTCTGTGCCCTTTGCTTCTTCGCTTCATTTTCTATTTCCAAATAGCTTTCAAAAAGCTGTTTTTGACACCTTTTGAATACGCCATCAATAAGTAGCTCAGCATTTGTGACCAGCTCTCAACTGCCCCCATGCCAGCCCCTACACAAAGCATCACTTGGGCTGGGACACTCAGGAACCCCCTGAAATGTCCCTGGTGCCCAGCCTGGCTCCAGGGATGGGCTCTTCTCCTGCACCCAATGCAGGGGGAAGACTTGGTCATTCCTTGCTTTCCTGGGAATGAGGGGCTGTGGGTGACACAGAGAAACCAGCGCATCAATAAGCGTGACAACAGTGTCATGGTCAAGAAGGCCAAATGGTGCAGGAGCCCCCAACTTAACTGTGCATGAAATTAGATGGAGACAGTGGCTCAGTCCATTCCTCACCGCAGAGATTTGTGTGCAGCAGTTGGGCTTGCTGTCTGGTCGGGAAGGACAAACTCATCCCATAGGACTGACTCATCACACCAGGGAGCAGCCATCAGTGGAGCCAGGCCTGGATCACTTAGAAGACATGCAGGATTTCCTGGTTGGGATATTCAAATCCCTCCTATGAAGGCACTTCCCAGGGTCTCTCTGGGTACAAAGTGCTCACAACACAGCTAAAACCACTGTGATAGTGCCAATATACTTTAGGGCTTTAACATAAGTAGCTATATGCATACATAGGACATAGGAAGAGTGTCACATTTTGCTATAACAAGTATCATCCATGGTGGGTTCTCACCCAGCCACCACATCCTCTGCCCATTAGGAATGTCTCTGGAAGTGGCAGGAATGCCTTTGCCAGGCCAGGCAATGCATAGATTAGACAGGAATGCCCTGAAATATTTTCTTAAATAGTTTGGTGCAATGATCTTTGCAATTGCCATGGAAGATGAAGGGCAGCTGTATCTTCCCTGTGTACATAAAAGGGCAGTTCCAACCTTTACCAGCCCCTGGGCAGCAAGACCAGTCAAAGAATACACTAGAGGACAGCGCTGGGCCATGCTTGTCCCAAACAAGGGGCCATTGCAAGGGTGGCCACCATCACAGTGATGAGTATGGGCAACAATGGAGGGCTATGGCCCTCTTGTAAGCATCCAGGTTGAGTTTAGAGGACTGTTGTGTCCTTCTCAGTCATTGAGGACATCTTGGAGAAGCTCCTGTGCACGATGCTGGAGTGTCCCGTCTCCTCGCTGAGGGCATTCACCAGCCTGGAAAGGATGGTGACCTTAAACTTCTTGAAGTCCTGGCCCATGAAGACATAGAGGACGGGATTCATGCAGCTATTGGAGGCAGCGAGTGCCGTGGTTATGGGGATACTGATCTCGAACACGGAACGCGGGACCACGTCGGGCTCTGTTTCCAGGAGGTTCAGGAGGTGGTAGGGACTCCAGCAAAGGAAGAAGGTGACTATAATGGTGACAATGATCTTGAAGGGCTTTTTGGACTTGGCGAGGCGGTTCCGGCGCAGGTTGAAGGCAATGGCGATGTAGCAGAACGTGATGATGGTGATGGGGAGGATGTACCCGGCGATGAACCTCGTGATGTTCACTGTTCGGTGCCTCGTCAGGGCCAGGGCTTGGTAAGACTTATTCCTGGAGAGGGAAAAGTTGCTGAAACAGATCACGGAGTTACGGGCTTGTGCAGTGTCTCGGAAGACAAGAGATGGGCAGCTCATAATGATGCCAATGGTCCAGATGATCAAACAAACTAAATAGGCTAAGTTGGTTGACCGATGGTTTTGAGACCAGACAGGAAAAACCACTGACACGTAGCGATCAAAGCTGATGGTGGTGAGCAGAAGGACACTGGTGTACATGTTGAGGATGAGGAGGAAGGAGTTCAGCTTGCACATGACTGTCCCAAAGATCCAGTTGTACCTCATGGCAGTGTAAGCAATGTTTATGGGCAGGAAGATGTTGAAGAGGAAGTCAGCAACGGCCAGGTTGAGGAACCAGATGGCATTGACTGACTTCTTCATCTTCAGAGTTATGATGGCAATGACAAGGCCATTCCCCAGGATGCCCAACACGCAGGACACGCTGTAGATGATGACAGAGAGGATCCTTGCAATGTCCTTTGGGTCGTGGGATGGGTCTGTCCAGACACTGCTGGTCGTCTCCTCATAGGTGTAATCTGGGTAATCACTATAGTTATCAACATCATCCAAGTAGTTGGACAGATTGGAAAGCGCCATTATCTGAACATAAATCACAGCCTGCTCAGTCCTGGTGATGCTCCTCTGTGTTTCTGCTGAGCAAACACATGGTGTTAATCACAGCAAGCACAGCCACAGGACTGGCACCAGCTCCCCAACCTGCATGAGGGGCAATGGAGGCAGGGAATGGACCATGCATGTACAGAGAATCCCATGGGAACCCTGTCACTGGCCATGGAAGATGCTCCTGTGGCTCTTCACTGGATTTCCACCTTCCAGCCAAGAGCCACCAGTGCCCTGAGCTGCAGGACATGATTCAGCCCCTTGTGTCCTCCAGGATGTGGCTGTAGCCTCATCCTGCAGAAAACGCCTCTCACCCGCCTACTTCCAGGGTTAAGACAAGGATGCTACTGATTAAGAGCCCATTAACAGCTCTGAGCCCTTCCAATCTGCAAAGTATTATGGCTCTGCTATTCCCTTCTGAGCACCCCAGACTGGACTGAAAACCCAGCAGGCAGCTCACCACTGGCCCCACGGATGCCACTATGGAATTGGGGTCACATCTGCTCACCTCTCCTCTCCAGTGCAGCAGATTCCTGGTGGGATCTAGGGATAGGCAGCACCTCAGTGTCCCACAGCACACAGGCAGCTCCCTCCACGCAGGTTTAGGGACAGAGCTGTAACATTAAAGCTGAGATTAAATAAAAGGCCATTCGCCCTTGGATGTGGGGTTAAGGGAGGAAATGGACTTTGCCACACTGTGATTTAACCCTGCACAGCTTCCTTGGGATAACCCAGCACAGAAATCCTGTACCGTGCACTCAGCACCAGCATCCAATGCAAACCAGCATCAGGAGGTGCATGCAAAGAACCCTGCAATCAAGCCCATGGTAATGTTATAACGAATAATGAAAGCCATAAATAGGAGTGAGGTGCTTGGGCTCTCCCACTGTTATTTCCCTGATTAAATCAGTGCCCAGCCTGCTTTAAAATGTTAATTGCAACAACCAGCAGTGTCGTTTGCCATGGTCTGGATCCGGCCTCCACCAGACACTTAGAGCCCTGAGTTAAATGGGTTCAACCACTCCCCTGTGAACAGTTAATGCCAAGAGCTACCAAAGCCAAATAGCAAAGCCTCAGCACAGGGCATCACACCCAACCTTGTCCTTACAGGGGGGAACATGGCTCTGCCAATCCAGGCTGGACCCTCCTGCTTTCAGGGCTCAAAAGTCCCCCTGAGCTCACCCTCCCCACAGCCCTGCTCTGAGCTCCCCATGGTGCTGTAACCTATTGTTTTCTCCCTGGGCTTTTCCTCCTGTTCCTTCCTGCAATTGCTGCTGCTCCCACCAACCAGCGGCTTAAATCACAGCCCCACAGCCTCCCCCTTTCCCATGCTCCCAGAGAGGAGAAGTGGCCAGGATAAATAAGGTTTTAGTGCAAAGCTTGTGAGTGAGCCCGAGCTGGGAGAAGGCCCTGATCCAGCAAGCCCTTGATCGTCAAAGGGATGAATTAAAGTTGATGATCCAGTGAAGTATCAGCAGAACTGGCTCCTACAGCGCTGACTGTTCCTGTTCCTGGGCAATGACCCATTCCCACCGCTGCCCTTATGGACCAGCAGGTTTCTTGTCATCACCTTTTCAAAGGCAAAGTTGCAGGTGGGGAGCCCAGAGCCCCATGTGTATCCCCCCTGTAGCATCCCATCCCACCACCCTTATCCAGAGACAGTGATGCTCCTTTGTGTGGGTTTGCTCTTCCTGCGGAAGAAGCTCCCAAGAAATGGCACCAGCCTGTCATTGCCCCCATGGGGTTACCCATGGGTGAGCAAGGGACCTGGGGGATGGACCCCTGTCCATTGCCACCATGGAGCCAGCCAGACCCCATGTTTGCTGCACTTCTTAAGGCAGACAGATAGGGTAGGTGGGGTAAAAGGATCCCCAGCCCATACCAGGGTTGGCCCTGGTCGCCACTCAGGATGAGGATGCCAGGTAGAACAGCAGTAGCAGGGCTCTGCTTTCCCATGGGGTTTGGCAGATAATGGGTTGGTTTCCAGGGCTCATGTGGAGCCATCACACTCCCCACGGCAGCAGGCAGGGAGCTGCCAAACCCATCATGAACCTCCCAGGAAGTCTTTGGGCACCAGGATCTGAAGCCCAGACCCACTGGAAAATCATCCAGCAAATTCCCACCTGCCTCCCTAAACCCTCCCAAACCCAGACTCGGGATGACTGCATGAAAGCTCCTATTTCTCACTGCAGAAAAATCCCAGAGTCTGGAATTAAAGACAAAGCCACACTCGTCAGAGTGTTCCAATGCTCCGCTCTGGGTTGCAAATACCCAGCTCGAGCCAAAACCACTTGCTCTCCATTGGGTCCATTCATCTCTGTCCTCCTACCTCAACAAACATGAGCACAGGATCTACCCAAAATAGCCTCTGGTGCAGCCAGCCGCCACCAGCCCCGGCATTCCTGCAGCTGTATTTGTCTTGGTACCCAGGGAAGGCTGAGTCTGGGCCGTGGGCGCCAGGGTGGGATTCCCGATGGGCGGCTCACACATCGCCAGCATCCCGGTGCGCACCGGGGGAGGATGAGGTCAGGAATTGTTGTTCTTGGGAAGGCAACAGGAAACGGAGAGAACAGCAGAAAATGTTCAAATCCAGCTTTTCTGGGCAAAAGCTCTTCCGTGGCCAGCACAGACGGGTGGGGAGAGGATGTGACCGGGGCCGCAGGGAAACGGCCGGATCTGCATGGCGGGATGCGGCTGCGTCCAAGGAGGACAGGGGATGCTCAGCACCCCGGCAGTGGGTGCTACCTGCACCAAGCATTTATGGACAAGCAGACTTCCTGCCTCCCCGATGCCTGCAGGCAATGCTTTTATTGAAGCACTGATACCGGTTGAGGGGGAAAAGTAATCCAATGAAATCAAATCAAATGAGCAGACCTGCTTTTGAGTGCTCAAGTTCCTGCCCGAGCTGTCCAAGTGCATCATGCTCTTACCCATACAATGCTCTGCAATTGGGCTGGGACCAGCCTATACTTGTGCACAGAGCCCCACAAGCACTCCTCCTGCACTGGGAAAACCAGGGGTACCCTGGGGTTAGTGCTTATCCCACCTCAGAGCATCCACAGGGTGCGAAGGACGTGCAGAGACAGGACAAGCCCCTGAGAAGCAGGCGGATGGCCAGGGTGGGCTCTGCAATCCCTGCCAGCCCCTGCAGCTGCTCTGCCTCTGTCCCACTGGAGCGTTCCCCCTCCTTCCCAGCAGCAGTTCGAGGTCCCAAACCCCAAACCTGCTTCCTCTGGCACACGTGGGAGCAGCCAGGCTGCCCACGCAGCCCTGATCCCAGAGATGGGAATTGCAGGCAGATGTTTGGGGGAAACATATGGCTGCTCATCTGGGGAGCTTTGGGAAGAGCATGGGGAGAAGCAGCATCTGGATGTCCCCCTAGACTTGCAGCACTGGTCCCCTGTGAGCTCTGCATCCCTGGATTCCCCCCACAGCAGACACTGGTCCCAGTCCCATGGGAGCTTATCTCTCTGGTCAAGCTCGAGTCCAACCCTGTGGGATGGATCCTGAGCATAGCAAACTCTCGTTCCTGTCAGTGGGAGCATGCCCTAGGGAAGATGGATGCACATCCCATCCATCCCTCTGGCACCCCATTTTTCCAGCACAGGGTTACACTGGAGGGACACCCCCACCAGGATCCAGCATCCAGCCCCACAGTGACAGCTTCCAGTCCTGCATGAAGGATTGATTGCCAGCACTCAGGGGAGCAAGAAAACAAGAGGATGGGAAAGCATCTCTGGGTACCCAGTTCCAATTCACCCTTATTTTAACCAGCAGTTGCCATGGTAACAGCTCCCAAAGGGAGAGATGCTGTGTAGCATCTCTACAAGGATGCCCAGGGGATGGAGCCCCAGCCCTTGGTGTGAACCAGCAACCAGCCACATGCCCATCGCAAGGGAGCTCAGACCACATCACTGCAAAACCCAGACCCCTGACCTGCCCAAAACCTGCTTCCCAGCCACATTCCCAGCCCTGCCACACATCCCTGGACCCCCTGTCCAGTTTCAGCTGGATATGAAGGGGACAGGGATGCAGGATGCAAAGGGAGAGGGAGCAGCAGCACACTGAGCATCCACATCAACCTAACACCAAGCACATGGGCTCCTGCCAGCAAGGATTTGGGATGGCATTCTCCAAGCCACCAGCAGCAGGGAACCTCCAAGGCAAAGGGAAGGAGCAAAGCCAGTTCTCATAGGGGAAACTGAGGCTCCAAGCTCTGCTCCAAGGCAGGGTGGTGGGGAAGTCCAAGCCCTACCTGTTTCCATGGCATTCAGATGCATCCCAGTTTCACTTCCATAGAGCAGCCCTCGGCTCCTTGCTCTTCCAAGACCCCCATTCCCATCCACCTTTGGCATCCCTGACTGCTCCCTGCATACCAGCTAAGGCTCCGTTCCCAGCCCATGTGAACAGGGGAAAAAACCTCGAGAATAGCTGGAAAAGGCAGCCTTAAAAACTCCAGCTGTGCCCAGGGTGGGACAGAATAACAGCATGAGTCAGTGTTTGTCTGGGCAGAGCCTGCCAGGCTGCGCAGGGCAGGACGGGTTGGGATGGGATGGGATAGGATGGGTCTCCACACTCTGTTCCCCAGTGTGGGGTCACCCTGATGGAGACAACACCCAAATCCAGCCAGAACCTGGCGTTCAGCCCCAAAGCACAGGGCATGAAAGGCTTTTCCCAGGGTGAAGGCACAAAGTACCTGGGGTGCTAAGAGCAACCCCATCAGTAAAATCCCTGCCCTTTGCTCTGGTCCTTCCTGTTCCTGGGAAGGGCTGAGGAGTAAAGAGGAATGTCACCGAATCATGGAATGGTTTGGGTTGGAAGGGGCCTTAAAGCCCATCCAGCTCCAACCCTTGCCATGGGCAGGGACCCCTTCCACTGGAGCAGGGTGCTCCAAGCCCTGTGTCCAACCTGGCCTTGAACACTGCCAGGGATGGGGCAGCCACAGCTTCTCTGGGCACCCTGTGCCAGCGCCTCAGCACCCTCACAGGGAAGAGCTTCTGCCTAAGAGCTCATCTCAGTCTCCCCTCGGGCAGGTTCAAGCCGTTCCCCTTAGCCTGTCCCTACAGGCCTTCTCCAAAGCCCCTCTCCAGGTTTCCTGTAGCCCCTTCAGGCACTGGAGCTGCTCTAAGGTCTCCCTGGAGCCTTCTCTTTTCTAGGCAGCATTGGACATTTTGGGCTATATTGGATATTTTCACCTACACAAGAAAGATTCCCTTTAGAATGGGCAGTTTGTGTTTCTGTGCTGCTTAAAATGACTCAAGCTGCATCTGAAATAATGGAAGTTCTTTCATATCCTCTTCTTGTCTTCTTTTTATATATATTTTTATAGCTGGGTTGTTATTAATCCCAGGCTCTCCTGGCACTTTGCAGGCAATAAAAAGCCCAATAAAACTCCCTATTCCAGAGCATTCTCCCCATTCCATACTACCAGCTCAGTGAGGACATCCCTAAATATGACCTGGGATTTACCATGGCTGCTTAGGGCCAAACCCAGCACAAGAGAGAGATGCAAAACGTGCCACCTGCGGGGCTGCTCTCAACCAACTCCGGATTCTGAGGATACAAAAGAGGAAGGAAACCATGGAAAAAGGAAATAGTTCTTTGCCTTCTGCTGCCAAGGATGGGGGACAAGCAAATCTCAGCCCCCCATCTTGTGAGAAAGCCACTTTGGATCCTTAGGAGCATCCTCCCCTCGCAGCTGTGTGCTGCTCACTCAGCTGCATGCTGATCAGCACAGCAAAGAAAAGCCCCCCTGTTCTCTTTGGCCCTACTAAGGGGATGCTATGAGGACATTACCACTACCACCCCCTCCCTGTCCTTCAAATTCACACCCGGTTCCTTTCCCCCATGGGAAAACACTGTGGGAGATCCCATTAGTGAGGGTTGCAAAGCTCATCCCTGGAAGAGATGGGGATTGGATGGAAAATAGGTAAAAATAGGGATTTGGGGTGAGGATGAGGGGTGATGGGACCCTGGAGGTTCCCCCACACCCCTTGTGCTAAACCCAAACCCACTTTATAACAACAGGGCAGCAAAAAACCTCAAGTAGTTGCAAATCCTTTGGGAAAAGCAGTGATTTTCATCCTGCAGCCAAATCCTCCCTCGCAAATACATAAAACTCCATGAATTCATATATAGATGTAAAAATCTAAAGGTATTTACCTGAGCTTGGGAATTGGAGCACATCTCTGCTTCTTCTATCACCTCCTTATGGCTAAAACACAAACAACCCCAGGGTTACATGGCTTCAGCATCCCAATGGAAGCTCTTTGGGATGTTGCTGAGCTTTCCCAACCCGAGGACACAACACACGTATTGCTGATGGGAAGGTGAGGAATAAACCAACACAAGCAGCTGGTTTATGGGCTCAGCACAGAGATGGGCAGCTCCTGGGAAGGGGAAGCAATGCTCTGTGGCAGGATGTGGGGACATGGGGAAAGGAGCCTTTTTGCATGGTTCAGCTGGACACAGAATGGGGATGAGGCAACTGGCTGCTTCTGTGCTGTGTCCCATCCACCACAGTCCCTGCACCGGCTCAGGAGTCCCATGGGATCTCACAAGCAGGGTTGGAGCATCCCTTGACAAAGGGTGCTCTGTGATATGGGATGGGGCATCTTCACCCCAGGCTGCCCTGCGTCCCCACTTCCCAGACCCCCATGTCCCTGCCCCATCACTTGTGATGCTCCTAGACCAAACACACAGGAAGAGGGGTAACCCAAAGCCATCCCTGGGGTGCATGGCGGAAGGGGAGTGCATCCCCCCCATCACCATGCTCTCCCCTCCAGCACACTGGCCAGATCCTGCCTGTTCCCAGCTATTCATCCATCCAGGCCCTATGAACTAAGGTGGACCTGGATCCAGAAGCAGGTTTCCACAGTAATGAATGAGCCCATCCTGGTTTGCACAGGAACAGCACCAAGCACCAGCCCAGCCTCGGTGCTGTGCCTGCAAGTAGTGATTGCCTGCAGTGTGCATGGTGCCTGTGGTGATTCAACAAGGACTGAGCCTGGATGACCACAAACCTCTGTTCTGAGCCAGAGAAACCCATCCAGAGGGAGATAGACAATAAAAATATGGATACATGCAGTGACCGGACCCAAATCCATCACCATGCACCTGCACCCGGAGCATCCCATTCAATCAGAGCCCCATCACCAACATCAGTGTGTTCTCTGCCTCCCAGCTTCATCCACAAGGGAGAAATCCCGATTTCCTCAGAGCTGCTGGCTGCAACCAGGATCCTGCCACCCAAGTGGGGACTGTGGCAACACCCATTGAGGAGCAATGCCCATTGAGAAGCGATGCCATCTGCAGCCACCACCGTGCCCAGTGCAGGTGGGGACATCAACCCCAGTTGCATGTGGCCAAGCTCCCACAGGAGCTGAAAGAGGAATTGCTGCTCTTTGCACAACTCCAGTTGCAACATCCCCCATAGCTGAATCAGGAGGAAATGTGCTGATGTTCGATGAGTCCAGCACAGGGAAAGGAGAACAGACACAAAAAGCAGACGTCTGCACCACTCTGGGATGTGCCAATGCGGGAGGCTCGTGACCAGCACGGTGACATCCCGCTCCCAGGACGCCGGGATGGAGCAGGAGCCAGTGATGCAGTGTGCCATACTTGTGGCACGCAGCTGGTCCCCAGTGGGATGCAAATCCTTTGCACTCCAATGTGCTGGGCAAAGCGTTCCCCCCATTGGTAATAAATGCAGTTCACCCCCAAAACCCATGGGAAAACATGGTCCTGGTGGGCTGGGACCCATCCCATCCTCTCCCGCACCAACATACCCCAATCCCCCTGGTACCTTGAGCATCCCAGTGACCTTTGCTAATACCTCGTGCAGTGCCATGCTCTGTGCCTGGGTGGATGGTGCCAGGGTCACCCCGCGGCTGGTGAGGAAGAGGAGCTGAAGGCTGAGGGCTCCGTCTGGTCCCTGCTGCAGGCGCAGCACCGCTCACTCCCCGTCGGCTTTAAGGGCTCGGGGAGGGGATGGAGTCACGGAGCATCCATCGCTGTCTTGGCAGCATGATGCTCCTCCGGCAGCAACAGCTGGGAGAGGGTGTGACACCGGGAGCTGGGAACGCTGGCCACGGCCCAGCGAGAGGAAGCTGCTTCCCAAGGGGCCTCCTTTCCTGTCCCGTCCCTCCCAGCCGGGAGCTCAGCACCCGAGCGAGGGATAAGGGAGCACCGAGGGCTCCGGAGCGATGCCAGTCCCAGCCAGGGAGCCCCAACGGGGGGCAGGTGGCTGCCACCACCCCGCTGGGCTGTCCCCACCCCGGGTCAAGCCTTGTCCTCCGTTGCTCCCCCCCACCGCCCCCAACTCCTTCCAAGCCGTTGAGTCACTTCCCCTCGTCAGATCTGGCTCCCAAACGTTGCCGCCGCAGCCGCTGCTGCTGCTCGGGGCCGCTTTTCCCGGTGGCTTTCATTAGCACCAGGATGCAGCAGCGGCTTCCAGCGGCACCCCCAGCCCGCCCAGCAGCCCCAGCACACCCTGACCCCATCAGTACACGGTAACAAAGCCTCTGGAGGGGGACATCGGGGGGATGAGAGAGGCAGCAGGTTCCCCCGTGTAGGATGATGGGGGTCAGGGGAAGCCTGGCCCCAAACAGGGAGGAGATCAGGCTCAGAAGCCCACATGGAGCAGGAGGTTTGGATAACCCCACGCTTGATGTGGCATTGAGAAAAGCCCCTCCCTCCCTGCACAACCCCCCCACTCCTTGGCCACAACAACTCCAGCCCATGTTTAACCCAGCTGGGATAAAAGCCAGCACAGGGATAGCGGTGAAGGCATTGCCTTGGAAGCACAAGGAAGTGTTGGGATGATGCTGCCTGGGGAAGGAGCAGGATTTGCCCCATCAGGACACCCCAGCACTGGTTCAAGCAGCAATGGTGCTGCCCTGGGTTTGCCACCAGCCAGTTCACCCCATCTCCCCTGCAGAAAGATGTGCTGACATCAAGGGTAATTAATTAGGATTAATTCATTATCCTCAAGGGGCTGTAAATGCAGCCACAAAACATCCTGCAGGCCCAGCCAGCAAGGGGAGGGGAATAACCATGAACTAATGCTACCCCCCTTATTGTGCTGGGACACAAACAGTGTGACTGCAGCCCAGCTCCTGAATGAGGCCTCAAGAGATGCACAGCCCAGGCAGCACCACTGCCCGCATCCCATGGATGGTACAGGCAGTGAGCTGGGAGCCAGGGGCCCACAAAACCACCATAGGGCATGTGGGAAGCTCAGTCACGGATGCTCCTTGCCAAGGGCTGACCTTGGGGCTCAATCACAGTGATGCTGTGCTGCGGTGACAGCACCAAGGGGCAGGATCAGTCCATCATCCATTGCCCCACACTAAATCCTTTCCCAGGCACCTGCCACTGCTCCCTCAGGCCAGGCAGGATGCAGGATCCTGCTCACAGGTGTTATCCCATTAAAACCACACTGACTCGGGATAAAGGGTGCATCCCTGCGCTGTGGTTTGGGGTTTTGCCCGCACACAGCAGTGGCTCTGGGAGGACAAACACTCCCTTCCCAGGCACAGTGACCATGCTCAAACACTGCAGCAGCAGCCATGGGAATCAGCTCCATGCATGGGGCTGGCGGCTCCAGGCATCAGAACCGGCAGAGCTTCAGCATCCATCGCATCCCTGAGAGGCACGGAGCCACCCACACCGAGCACAGCAACCAGAGCTCTAAACTCAGCTGTAACAGATATTGGATGATTTAGGCTTATTACAACCCCCCAGCCATCTCCCTGCAGAGCCACGGTGGAAGGACCAAGCCCAGCAGGCCCGGGTGCTCGCCCTGCTCTCCTGTACGGGTGGTGGGAACCCGCCTGAGTCATCCCGAAGCAGATGTCATGCTTAATGTGGAAGAAATTGCACGAAACTTTTCGCTCTCCAGGGGAGCTCTCTCGGTCATCCAGCAGTGCTTTCCCTCACCCTGGGCAGGGCTGCGGGGGAAAAACCACATGGAATGGCTGGAAAAGGAGCTGGGTTCGGCTGTGAGGACACAGCACATCCCAGCCCCAAGCCCTGCCCTGCTTCAGGGCTGGCTTTATCTCCTCACATAACCATGTCCTTGCCTTTCCCATGGGTGGGCTGTGGGGAGCTCATCCCTCCTGCTCTTGGCTTCACTGCTGTAACCAGCTCCATATCCCATCCCTGCCTCATGATCTGAGTGGAAATGAGAACTCATGGCCCAAATGGGAAGCCCACATACAGGATGTTGGATAGACTGCTCGCTGCTTTGATACAATCACAATGAAAACAGTCCCAGCCTTGTGCAACGCAGGGCTTATAAATAGCAGCAGGGCACGGGAACCCAGCAGGGCTCCACACAGCCCTGCCTGCACTGGGAGGACACTGCTGACACCCACTGTGGTCCCAGGGCTCAAGTGATGCTGCAAGTGATGTTGATGGAGGCACCGTACCCCACTGCATCCCACTGCTGGGATGTGCAGGACAGGGCAGAGCATCCTTGTGTCAGTGGTAGGCAGCAAGGCTCACACACAGAGCATCCCTCCTGGTACCACAGCCTACAGCATTCCCGGTCCATTCCCCACCTCCATTTGACTTCAGCGCTGCAGCATTTTAAATCCAGGCTGTGCTTCCTCTGCAGAGCACTGTCAGGTCCTCAGAAACAGAACTGGGACATGGAGGAGAGCATCACCCACCCATGGGCTGGGATACGGCTCCAGCATCACCCCTTCCCACCCCGCAGCACCTGGAAAACACCCTTTGCACAGCAGGGATGATGCAGCCAGTTGCCAAAGCTCCATCCACATGGCAGAGCAATAGCTCAAGCCTGGGAAGTGATGGACGTGCCCAAGCCGGGTGATTTACTGATGGTTTTGATCAGTTGCAGGAGCTGTCCCAGGCCCCTAACAGCTCCAGGAGCAGGGATGAGGGATTGCTGGCCACCAACACTTTGTTTTATGTGAAACCCCAGCCCAGGACATCCTCATCAAGTCACTTGCTCCCTGTCTTGGAGCCCTTCTGTAGGTAACAGAAAGGATGTCACCCACGGGGGATTTATGACAGGGGTGGCTCTTGGCATTAAATCCCAGCTGAGGTCTTGGGGGTTTCCTTTGGGGCACAGGAACCACTGGTGCTTGGATCCAGCTGTACTCTAGGGCCTGCCTCCCTTCATCAGGAACCACTTTTGGTCCCCAAGGCAGTGAGGAAAGCTTGGGATGAGCAGATGCTGCTTACCCAGCAGGAACCATCCACCCGCTTCACGCCCTTCCCATGGGAGGCCCTGCCTCTGCCCAGAGCCACATGAGAGGGGGTGAGAACAACAGTTTCCTACAGCTTTCCACTAGAAAAGATGGCATCTGGAGCAGTAAAACCCAAGGGGAATAACAATTCCCACTGCAAGGGAGAGGCAAGGAGCAGCACCAGGCTCCTGCATGCAGAGCTTCATCACTGGGGGCTCAGGGCACTCAATAAGCTTCAGTGGGAGCTAGAGGACACTGCAGCTGAGATGAGAAGCAGGAGATGGCATCCCCCATAACCTGCTTGTGCCCCATCCTTGCAGCACTGCTATTCCAGCACTCAGAAACCAGCCCCCATCACAAGCAGCGCCAAGGCCCTTTGGAGAGGAGCTGGAAAACAAACTCACATCCTGAGGATGATACTCGGGGACCATCCCATTATTCTCAGCTCAAATGTGCAACAGTTTCCCTGGGATCTTTGCAGTCCCCTCCCAGTACAGGGGTTCTACATATCTGGATGGCATCTGCCCCAGCAAAGCTCCTGTGGTCACAGCCTCGTGAATGCTGAGGGCCCCCACAGTAGCTCCATAAAGCTCAGGGGCTTTATGCAGAGCCAAAACCTTCAACCCAGCTCCATTACCCCTTTGCTCCATGAAGGACATTCAGGAAGGGTCTCTCCTACCTGGAGTCCAATTGAGCATCTCCAAACTGCATCCAGCCCCCAAACCTAGGAGGAACAACAGTGCCCACAGCCCCAACACAGCCAGTGTAAGCCCTCACCAGAGCATCCCTGCTGATGTCCCAGCTGAGCACCATCCTCCAGCCAAACTCCATCACAGGGACCAAACAGCACTGAAGAGAACCCCTCCCCTTCTTATAGGTGCTGCAGGGTTAATCAGCACAGGCTGGGGTTTTCCAGGGATCAATTCCCAAGGGTACCAAAGGCTCAACTGCTCCCCAGGCTGCAGCTGAGCTGGGGTGGGGAGGATTTGCCTTCAACCAGCCCAGCCTGGGGAGAACAAACCCATCTGGTTTATGTGAAATGTGCACTGCCAGGGATGGGGCAGTCACAGGGGTTCCTTTAATTCCCTCTCCAGATTCCTTTATTTCTATGGCATGGGGGAAATTAAGCAGCTCTGTGATTTAAATCCCTCCCAGCAAAAGAAAATCCCTGAGCCAGGAATGGGCCAAGTTCTGGATGGATTTTACTAACAAAGGGGAAAATGAGGTTATTTCCCTTCCCACCAAGGAAAGAGCAGTGCCAACAGGTCCTGAGAGCCCTTCATCCCATCCTCCAGCTGTATGGATGTGGTTAGGACCATGGAACAAGGCAGAGGAAGGGATTAAAGCAACATCTGAGCGAGTTACGTCTCCATTCCTACCGCCTCCACCGATCCATCTGAATTCCCGCAGGATCCTCTCCATGTGTTCTGCTGCACAAGATTAATGGTGAATTTTAAACTACATTTTTCACCTTGGGACATGCCCATAAATCTAGGAAAAGCACCAATGAGCACTTTGCCACAAATATTCAGTGACAGAGCCGAATCCTTTGGGATTCACATTCACCAATGGGTTTCCCCAGGGCTCTTTGCAACCCGGTGCAGTGCAGCAAACTCCTCCTTACTTCTGCCCTCCTGGAAGGTGGTTTGGGAATGTGGGAGTGAGAAGGCTGGATTCCCAAGTGGGCTGCACCTTCATTTCATGCTATTTATCTGATTTGAAGGGGTTTTATCCCCCAGCTGTCAGCAGAGGCGGGAGGCAAAGGCTCCATGGCTTGCTATGGGCAGAGCAAGCTGGTACCTGCAGGATGCTCTGCATCCTTAAACCAGGGTTGTGGCCCTGCTGCTCCTGCTGTCAGCACAGTTCTTCCCCACCCTGCACCCCAAGTACCCCCAGATTGTTCCCAAATCGTTCATTTTGCCAGAACTGAGCATTTTCCGCAGGGATCACGTTTCCCTGTGGGAAATGTGCCATCTGTTTCTTTGTCTCCCATTTAAAGTGGGGTTTGTTACCGTGACATCTCCAGTGGGAAACCGCAGCAGGTCAGGACTGCTTGTGTCTGCATCTCAGATGGGAAAACACCCAACCACAGAGCTCTGGGTCTGGAAAACAGGAAGACTCCGGCACTTGAGATGGTGCAGAGCTCAGCTGCCTCCTCCGGACACCAGCAAGTGCTTGGTGTCAGCATCACTGCCTGCTTCCAAGCTCCTCAATCACTGCATTTAGTGGCTGAGTGGCTGCCAGCCCCTGGTCCTAAGGGAATTTAGGATGGAGAGGGGTTAAATGCAGCCTGCCAGGGCCCTGGGTGGGGATGCTGAGCATTCCACCATGGAGATGGATGATGCTGACAGGTCTTTAATAGCTTGTGTTAGCTACAAACAGCAGAAGCTTGATTAGGGCTCATCTTTTGTGCTACACTTCAGCATCACCCTAAAACTCCTCAGGTGGTACCTACATAGTGTCCCACATGCAGGGATGCAGCAGCCAGGATATAGGATACAGGCAGAGGTGAGTATTCCTGTGATCTCACACCAAATAGAACCCTTGGTGTGGCTGATGAACCCCTTGGGAAATACCCAATTCCCTAAGTAACCACCTGGATTTGTCTTCATAACAGCAACAGGCTTCAACTTCCCAAACACCACTAAGGAATCCTGCTTTTCTCTTTATGATCCTAATAAATAAAACCAGCTTTCCTTGCAATGCCCTGTTGGGGAACGCAATAAGGGATTCATGAAGCAAGGTTTTGCAGGGACAAGTGTTTTGGCTGGGGCTTACAGACCTTCCCAATGCCCAGCAGTAGCAGCCGGTGACAGGCACCATGCTGGGAAGCAGCAGGGCTGCTGTTTCCATTCGGGAAAGCTCAGCATTCCTGCCAGGTCCCTCCAGCTCCAAGCAACCAATGCCATTTTCGGTCTCATTTTGGCTGGGGGGTGGTGGCCTCAGTGCAGGTCCCCAGGGCTCTGCTCCCCCTCCCCCCGCCCCCCCCCCCCC